>JASANB010005566.1:0-124306 GCA_030248155.1 Sabatieria punctata
GTCGGGATCCTAGCTTAAGAAACGAATGAAGGGTGATCGTTTGAATGGAGGGTGTCAGAGCTATTAAAATGAGCCCGAAACTTGCTGCCGACCCAACTTTGAGGGGGTGTAGCTCCGGTTCTAGGGGGTTGCTGGTGGCCGGGCATGCACCGTTGGTCTTCGACTGTGCTCTATTTTAATAGATATAAATATCAGCCAGATCCGTGAGATGGCCCTGCTTGCCCCCTCAAAGCTGACTTTCTCGCAAAATGCATCTTAAGTTGGTGCAGGTGGGCTGGCGGTTCCAAAATGAATAGTTGCTTTTTTGAAAGGGCGACGAGTTTCTGTTTCAGGTAGCTGAGAAAGTGCATGCCAAAGAACAGAAGCAGGAGGCGTTCCGTCGAGATGAACTTCGACGTCGTCTGCGTCAGGAGGAGAATGGCATTAGTAGTGTGGCGGTGGCCAATTATTGCGGAGAGGAGGAGCAAGATCCTCTGGACGGGGCCTACCTGCGAGCTCAGTGGCACGACTACCACCAGTTCTTCAAATACCAAAACCGACGCCCACAACCAGTCTGGCGTGACGGTCGGTCCAGTCGCGAGACGCACGGCAGACCTGCTCCCCATGGCCGACTCCAGCCCCCTCCCGCTTCCAGGTACTGGGGCAGTGCTCTCTAGATACGTTAAACCTACCACACATGTAACAGATGTCCGGATGGGACCCCCGAGACTTTTTTCGACCCTCTCCGATGTTCCTGGCGACTAATTTTTGAGCAAATTTTTGCGATTTTTTACAATTTCAGACACAAAAATTGCCAAAATCGCATGTAAAACAGCACTTTTTAGCTGTATTTTAGCCCAAAATAGCGATTTTTGACGATTTTTTGCGAAAAACTGTGATTTTTGAGCGTTTTTTAGTGCCCATTCCCCTTCCTAGAATTTGGGCTCATACGGCGGGTGACCTGTTACATGTATATTATGCTACATACGTAGTCAAGACGGTTGTCTGATTACCTCTAAAATGATTCTCTGTCTCAGTCTCTCTCTCTCTTTTACTCAGGTACAAGAAACCTGCGACGGGCAAACCATTGGGGTGCGTGAGAGAAGACCGTTTTTCCGGTGAGTCTGAGCGCCAGTCACAGCAAGGGATCAGTTATCCGGAAGAAGAGTGGCTTCAAGAAGAAGGGTTAATTGGTGCAGACGACAACTTCGTACCGCACATGCTGAACAGGAAAAAAAGTCGTTACTGAACAGATCTTTTGCTACTCAGCATTGGCGTGCTTAGTCGTTTATGCTCTGTAAATTTCGATATCAAGGGTGGCATGGAGCTAACTGCAAAGGCACATCTCTCCGCCCAGCTCTGCTAGATTGAGAGCATTTTGCTACGTTACCTTCTCCAAACCTGCAACTATCGAGCTATTTTAGTGTCCAAGCGTGCTGAAGTGGTTGATGATGTGTCTAATGGTTCAGTGTTGGTTTGTCGTTACCTTTGTGTTACTGTTCATGCCAAACTTTAGTGTTTGTATTTGGTAAAATAAACTTTCAGGTACTTCTTATGCTACTGGTTCTATTCCATCATTCATTTTTACCATTTATTACTGCATTAGCTGTTTACGGCGTACTCATGAAAACCATATGACGTTTATTTTTCCTGTTTGAAAGTGTACTCTTAAAATGTAAATGGCAGGAATTTAGCTTCTCTTATTAGGGGTGTAGGGGGTCCCCTAGGGTATAGGGGGTAGGGCCCTACCCCCTATACCCTAGGGGACCCCCTACACCCCCCAGTGTGAAACTTTATTGAAAGCTAAAAACTGTGCTTCAATTCGATGAAAGTGCGTTCAAAAAAAGAGCGAGCTGGAGGTTTTTTGCAAATAGCTATGGAGCCATCGGAGCGTGGGTCTCATAACCACAGTTCTAGAGGAGCTCGAGCCTACTGTAGGTATACACTAAACTGCGCAGCTTCCGCTCTGAACGCTAATTTGCGCAACGGACACATCACATTTTGCTTAAACGGGATGGAGCTAAGGTAAGATATGGAAGGCTGCTAAGGCATCTGGTTAATACTATGTTAAACCAGCTAGAGCATGTAGCCGGAAATTGAAGGGCGTGCTAGATTGTGCTTTTTGTCTTTGGTTTTGTCTTATTCTTAACATCTGCATTTTCAACTATAAGCACAGCAATCGGTTCTAGAGTCCCCGGCGACTCTAATATTGTTTTGATGACTGGTCTAGGTTAAACCGTCCCAGAGTAATAGCAGACAGACAGTTTATTCTCGAGCGATTTGGTAAAACCTACCAGTCACATGGCAACAGATGTTGGTCATTACGCAAGGGATACATACGTACTAGACTACCTAGTTATATTATACTTTACATGTACATGCCAGTCAAAGTAGACTGAAATTGCCAAAAATGGCCCATTTTAGCCAATTTCCATTTCGGCTTAGGGGGCGTAGAATTTTCAATTCCTGAGGGGGTGGTAAGCCAAAAGTCCGATTTTTTGCTAAAATCAAGGTTTTTTTTGGCTTATTTTTCATTAAAATAAACTATTCTGGGCTCATTTACACCTAATCCAGGCATATTTTAATCATAATTTTCTATACAAAATTCTTCCAAAAAATTCCTGGGCCAACCCCCCTCAGCCCGCCCCTTTGCCCATGTCTGACTACAGTAGGTTTGAACAACGCCAGCGCCGGCCAATCGCCCCATTTTAATTGATTTCTGAAACCGCCGTGCCGGCCAATGCTAAAGCGCAAAACGTCTCCACTGTGTAACTGTGTATAGATTGAACAGGTGTGATTATTAGCAAAACCTGATCAGAACTTGTTAGGACTCTGCACGGCAACAAGTTAAATGCCTAAATTTGGTCTACGAATGATCAGTTGTACTTAAAGACAGAGACAGAGTGGCGATATCTATCGATCGGTCAACGTCAACAAGTCGAAGGCCGAAGATGAGAAACTGAGAAAAGCTATGCTCATTTTCATTCATCGTGGTGACTGAGAGCGTGTACGCGAAAACTAATGTAAGTCAGACATGAAACAAACATCGCAGTCAATCAGTATACTTTCTGAGGCAATAATCAATCAACAACAGCACAATCAAATTGAATACGAGTACATGTGGTCAGTTCCAGTAGTGTAAACGACGTCAGTAGTAAATTTGTTAGGTCTTGACTGAGTGCACAGGCCAACCAGCAGAGCCAAACACAGTAGTAGCGCACCACTCAATACATAAAGCAACCACATAACAGATCAACATTCAATTTCAAAATAAGAGTAAACATATTTTAGTTCTGTTACAATACAATTCCTAATAAGGGGACGTGCAACAGTTACGTAATTGTATTTTTGCCCATTTTCGGACCGCCCTCCCCTGATAATCGCCCGTAATAATTTCTTGACCCCCTCCCCTAATTACGTAATAATTTGGCTCGCCTCCCGAAATTTCAATTTTTTGAAGAATTAGAGCCGAAACTTTTGCGTTCAATTCTATGTAAAATTACTGACGTTTTTATTAAAATAACATCTTTATACAGTAACAATTGATAATTTTCTTACCTTTCATTATTGATGAGCTATAACTACGTACGTACATGCACGCACAGTCTTAGTTT
The DNA here is from genome assembly GCA_030248155.1 of Sabatieria punctata. NCBI lineage: Eukaryota > Metazoa > Nematoda > Chromadorea > Araeolaimida > Comesomatidae > Sabatieria > Sabatieria punctata. The sequence continues at coordinate 3,594 of JASANB010005566.1, forward strand.
TACATAGAAACCATCATTATTACATTAAAAATTGGGGTTTTAGGTAACTTTTGGAGTACTTTAAGAATCATTGATCGAATTCTATTTCTGAGAAAAAAAAATAAACAACCAAAATAACCATGCCATTTTTATTGCGTTTCTGCGACTTTAACCGATCTCTGAATGAATAGGATATCTGTAAGTGCTACGCCTTGATGCTCTCTCTCGTATCACTCTTCCTATGTTTCTGGACCGATTGATACTGAATAAACTGAACTGAAACTGAGAAAAATCTTTTCGCCCCCCTTTCAGCCCCCTAGCTCGTCTGGAACCCCCCTTAACAGTTCTTTTTATTTCAGAATCTTGCAGCGCTATCACTTCCCTACAATTTGGTATGAAACACATTGGCAGAACGGTTGAGAAATGTGGTGAAATATTGCTTCAAGAATGAAAAATCATCAAAATTTTCACTTTTTTGTACGGCACCAAACTTTCCTATTGGCATTTCTAGCAAATCAACTTGAGTTCTTTACTAAAAATTGGCGCTTCTAGGTAACTTTTGAACCACATTTAGAATCAACGATCGAATTCCATTTTTGAGGAAAAAATTTTTTCGACCCGATTTGGGCACCCCTTTAACCCTTCGTTTTGTCTCAGAATATTGTAGCGCTGGCAATTCCCTACAATTTGGTATAAAACACATTGGCTGAACGGTGGAGCAATGTGGTGAAACATAGCCACAGAGATAAAATCTGAAGAAAATTTGCAGTTTGTTGTCATTTTCATATTTCATTTTCATACGCCATATGGTGTGGAGTCGTCCCCAAAGGGGTAAATAATTTCAAAAAATTTCCGATTTCCTTCACGCTATGGTCACAGTCAGATGGATAAAACTTAGAAGTTGTCAAAATAGTCAAGATTTTGCACTACAATGTATTTGCAGTGATCTGACGCACGTATCTGATCTGACGCATAGTTTACAGCAAATCATGAAACTCTGTACCGTTCCTGTTTTGTATTCTTTATTAACCAACGCACGTTTTTGCACATGTGTTGTCTCTGCAAAGTATGGGTGCTGTTGTGCGTTACAGTTATTTATCAATGGCGTTTATGGCGTTCGGTACAGTACTAATTCCGGCTGTAGCAATACTAATCACGGTGTTCAACTTTTACTACAGTGAGGCACTGGTGTGGCTTTTTAGAGGATGGCTGGATGACAGTCGCTGTCGATTGGCAGTTAACTCGACAATTGTGGGAGCCTCTCTTGATCCACATTCCACCGTCTTTATGTTGAACTCGGCAACCATATTCAGTTTTGTGCCAGTGCTGGTTTCGATGTTCAGTCATCTTCCACGGCAGCAACCAAGCGAATTCAGAGACATGTGTGTCGGTGTGAGTGGTATGTATGCGTTCGCCTCAGTTACAGTTGGTGTGCCTGCAGTGTTGTTGTCGGTGTCGGTCTATGTCGGCGGTGTGAACACCGATTGTTGCCACTATGTTTGTTCTCCTTTCACCACCGAACCTGATCAGCTTGTGAATGTGAATAGACACGTAGTTCAGAATTTCACGGCCGCTTGTCTTTGTGCACCAGCACTGCTGTTCGGTGTTGCAGCGTTTATTGTTTTCTGCCTGCCGCCGCCTTGCATGTCCGCCGACAAAGACAAAGCCAAATTTGATTGACTACTACTTCCGTGGCAGTGTATGTGTATACATTGTACTGACGTTATTTTACTATAAAGCCACACTGGTTTCTTTATAGCAAAATCTGATCAAAAGTTAGGACTCCGCACTGGAACAACTTGAATTCATAAATTTTGGTGTAGGGACGATTAGCTCATACATGGACGATAGACACAAGAATAAATTATGAAAATATATTTTGTTAATAAATCCTGAAAATCTGAGCCAAATTGATAAAGAAATAACTCACAACGAACCGTTCGGGTAAACTCTCCTTCCTGATGGAGTGTCTAAAAGAGTCTTTACAACCAGCGGGCCGAACGGCGATGAGAACACACGGTTTAAGATGCACACGCTTAAGCTAATCTTAGGCTGCCGGTAAAAACCTATTTTCATCTTCATCGTCGTGACTCAGAGAGAGCGTGTGTACGTGTAACCTAACTATAAGCCGGACGTGAAAGAAAGCACAATCATCAAATAGAATATGTTATGAGTGAGTACATGTGGTCAGTTGTAGATGTGTAAATGACGTCAGTAGCGCACAGGCCAACCAGTTGAGCAAACACAGCAGTAGCACACAACACAAAGCAGCCACATAACAGACGAACATTACGTTTTCAAAATGAGAGTAAACAGTTTAAATTTTGCTACAATTCCTAAGGTTGAGTGTTAGTGTTGAGTGAGAGACAGACGGAGATTAGACAAGGTCCTCTTCAACAGTAGCGTGTTCAGTGTCCGGTGCGAGTGAGGCGTCCGAGTGCTGCCGTTGGTCTCCGGCGTTTAGTACGAGGTTGGCGCTGGTGTACTTGCGACCGTCAAACGGTTTGTTGAACACGTCCTCGGCCTTGCAGGGTGCGGTCAGCTCGACCATCTGAATGACGAGTCGGTCGATCTTGGCAGGTCCTTTCATGCGCCACACCTCCAACTCGGCCATCTGCCCCGGCTCCAGAACTGAGAAGACCGGCTTGACGCGGTACAACTGGTTGTTGGAGCAACGCACCTTTATGGCCACGTGTCGGTCGCTCGCGTTGGTCAGTCGCAAATGACGACTGCTCACTCGCTCCACGTCAAAGTCTGCTCCGCCCGGCACCACAAACAACGACATCTCAGTTACTACGTATAACAAACAATCTGCTACACTGTATGTTGACACCAGTTACAAACAAAACTGCATGAAGAGACGGTACGGACAACACAAACTGGACGTGTGACTATGTATGCATGCGTGCAGTGTGTCTCTCTACTCCAGTTCTAACCAACCAGTACAGCAGCCAGCTCGAAAACCACCGACTCCTTGCCAAAAGACCAACAAGCATGCTCACCAGACAGCAGGTTTTCCTTGTTTTGGACAGAATTTCTCATTTCAAGCTTGTAAATATATAGCAGCAAAGGCTCGGCCTTTTGCAGTCAGGCACTTAACACAATATATATGGTGGCGGTACCATATCGTACCGGCACCTTATATGGTATGTTCCGACATTTGTACTGTACGTATTTTTGTGTGAACGTACGGTAGTAATGACTGCATAGTCAACTGACATCAATCTATCTTGCATTTTTTGCGATATATTGTGGTGTGGTGTGGTCAGGCTTTGAGTAAGGAGAGTGCAGTGTGCTGTGATATATTGGTGCAAGTGATGTCGAATCCTGTGACAGAGGTGTTGACTAGATATCGAACGGAGCTGCAGATAACTTTCCATGATGTGCGCCGTCGAAGCCAGAGTCTCAGCGACGACGCAGTGAAGGCAGCAGAGGAGTTGCAGGCACAGGCAGTGCAGATGCAGCCCACCCTTCAAGCGTCCTCGCGCAGACTCAGCCTGTCACTGCAAGATCTGTCGCCGGTCAATGCCGACCCAGTCAACATGCGTCAGATGTTTGAGACTTACCTGTGGTCGTCGTTGTGTCTGATGGGCCTGGCTACATCTCAGTTGCTCAGCGGCTACCTGTTCACCTACGTGCTACGCCTGGTCTTCAGCAAATGGTTGTCTCTCTTGCTCACGCATGTTCTGCTGCCAGTCTACGTTTGGTATGTGGTGCGCAAACGTGGGGACCAGTTGCAAGATGAGCAGCGACGTATACTGGTCTTTCTGACAGCTGTGGGCATGGGTGTGTTGTCCGGTTACCATCTCTCCGAGTGCTACATGCGAATGTTGACACCGCCCGCCTTCCTCGCTCCACTGGTCATCGGAATCATTTGTGAATTCGGTGCCAATTTGCCTAGAGACCGCCGAGCATTCCTGGGCGCTACGGTGGGGGCGACAGCTCTGGTCTACCTGCTGATGGGACTGGTGATGGGTCAGCTGGGACTGAAGTACCTCGTCTACATGATACTGCTGATTGGCGCCTCCACGGCCACCCTGCAAATCACCGTTGCTCACCTGAACCAAGGCACCCTCGACCCCACTGCTGTTCAACTGATCAACATCTCTGCTACAGTGGCCATCCATACTCTGCTCGGATTGATCTTCGGATACGACAAAGAAACCATCACTCCTCTGACCCAAAATTAATTTCTGCTTCTGCCACTCCTTGTTAACACTTGTTCTCTGTTCAACCACTAATAAAGATTCTACATCTGTACAAAAGTCAGTCTGATACAGAACAAACGGAGTAAACCAGCAATATCCACTTCGAAAAGACCAAACTATCATACATGTAGCTGGGTTTTCGGCTGGGGGTTTTTTCCAGACCAGGGTTTCAGCACTATTTCAAACGGGGGTTTCAGCGACCTTTTTTGGTGTCCAAACGTGGCTTTCATCAGCGACCTTTTTTGGGCTCAAAACAGGGTTTTGAGGATTAAAAATCGGGTAAAAATCCTGTCAGGAGTCCAAAAAATCCCTTTAAAACGCTATTTATTGTTTTAAAACGTGCAGAAAATCCTATTTTTTATAAAAAACGCGCAAAAAAGCTCTATTTTATTCGACATAATACAGCTAAAATGCATTTCTGGAACCCTATTTAGAAATTTTGAAACCAAAATTTGGGCTCTGGAACCCTGTTTAGGGTTTCTGAGACCTAAATTAGAGTTCTGGAACCCTATTTAGGGCCTCTGAAACCCTATTTACAGCTTTTGAAACTTTAATTAGGGCTCCAGAACCCTATTTAGAGCTTCAGAAACCCAAGTTAGAGTTTCAGAGTCCCAAATTAGGGTTACGGAACCAAGAATCAAGAAATTTTGGGGCTCAAGAATCCCTGTTTAGGCGATGGTGGGGGAGATGTCGCCAGTCGCTTCCCAAAAAAGGTCGCCGAAATTTTGGAGGGGAGTACGGGCAGTTCAGGCGTATGGACTGTTGATGGGGTATTAAACTGAATCGGCCGATTCTTGGTATAGTATTCTGATGTGACGAATCTCACAGCTAGTAAAGTCGAAATAGTTGCTATTTGAAGGAAAATGACCAGTTTCACCTTTTTCCACAACTGAATCGGCCGATTCTTGGGATTGTATTTGGGCATGACAAATCGAGGTTGGATAGAAGAGATGTGTCAATATGTAAAGAGAGTATGGAAGAAGTATGACAGGTAGAAAAATGGAAATCGTGGCAAGTTGAAGGGCATTGCTATTTAGATTTATTCACTTGGGCGACTTGTGTAGGCGGTCGAAATGTTGTGCATCATCCAGTGGTTTCGTAATCCTTGCCTCATCCTCCGTTTTAAAAAACGGGTAATATGGATTCGGATCCCCGGACCCCCACCGAATTCGGACCCCCAGCCTGGTACGGAAAAATGGTTCTTAAGATTCGGAACCCCACCTCGGCCGTAGTTTAATTTGACGAAAGTTTATTTGCAAAATTTGGGGCACATTTTTGGACACATCGGTTTCGGTACGCGGACCATTCCCCCATCCGCCGACCACCCTAACTTTTGGCCTCAATTTCAAGCTGGAATTCAACTTTCTTCCGGTACCAATTTTCACTTTATTTCTTCTATTTTGGTGTATGATCTCTGCTGTTCTTCCGGTACCAATTTTCACTTTATTATTTCTATTTTTGGTGTATGATCTCTGCTGTTCTTCTGGTACCGATTTTCACTTTACTTCTTGTATTTTAGTGTATAATCTGTGCTAGTGCGTCTGGTCGCAAATTCTCTCTGGTAGATTGGAGTGCTGACGCAACTCTGTTCGGGCACTTTATACTTGATTCGATATTGCCATATGGTATGTATTACATTTTTCCTTGTGTAGCGTAAGTACGATAAATCTTTTTAAATACTTCGTTATTATTGGGTCTACATGCGCGCGTGCTGCTGTTGCTAAGTAAATTTATTTGAAATATAATTCAATTATAATTTACTTGTACTAGTAAATTTCTAAAAAAGTTACCGTAATTGAAATTATACTTATAATTTACTTAAGGCAAAAATTCACTTTTAATATTATAATTGAAATTATAATTTACTTACCAAATAATTTACCTGGATTAGTAAATTTCTAAAAAGTACAATTAAAAATATTATTACAATTTACTTAGCAACAATAGCGCGTACGAAACGAATATACAGGGTGTGCCAAAAAAAAACAACCCAGCAGAGTTTTTGCTGTAGCAACCGCAAATCTCAACCGATTTGAATGAATCCTTTTTTAAATGAAAGATAAATAAATTCTTGAAAGATTGATGTACCGCTTATTAAGGTAGCCTGCTTAGTTCCTGAGATATTTGTCCTCAAAGTCAAAACAGAGATTTTGGCAGTGAACAAGAGTGATAAACACAACCCAGCAGATTTTTTACTTCTGCAACCATGAATCTTAACCGATTTGAATGAATCCTTTTTTGAATGAAAAATTGATAAATTCTTCAAAGATTGGTGCAATTTTTATTGAGATTCACTGCTTAGTTCTTGAGATATTTGCCCTCAAAGTCGAAACAGATTTTGGCAAAGAACAAGAGCGATTCCGTTGCACTTCATAATAAAGCAGATTCTTACTGCTGGGGGCTAATGACACTTCACTGTTGAAGTGAACCGAGTTTCTGTGTCACCTGTAAAGCCTCCAATAGCCCTCAGCAGTAGCTGGAATCCGTTTTATTACCAAGTGCAGCGGAAAAAGAAAAATTCCCCCTTGTTCACTGCCAAAATCACAGTTTTGACTTTGAGAGTGAATATCTCAGGAACTAAGCAGAGTACATTAATAAACGTTACATCAATCTTTTAAGAATTTATTTATCTTTCATTTAAAAAAGGATTCATTCAAATCGGTTGAGATTTGCGGTTGCTACAGCGAAAAATCTGCTGGGTTGTTTTTTTTTGGCACACCCTGTACTACTTACTGTACTGTGGAACCAATGTTATGCTCCTTTCGAGCGAAAGAGATACAATGTAGTCTCGGTTAATGTGTTCAACAACGGCATTTCAATTCCCCGATACTATCGTTCGTGCCGGTCAGGGGATTTAAAATTTGTCAGGGGATTTTGGGACTTATTAGCGGAAATTGCTGGCGTCACTGCATAAAAACATGCATTCAGTAGGTTGTAGAAGCAGCAATGAAAGTGCATGTAGTTCAGTCGATATCAGTGCGTTTTAGAAGCGCTTTTGGCTCAGAGGGTGACAGCTCGATTTTCGCCTCTCGATTTCACAGAGACCGCAGAGAAAAGTAATATGCATGCAGTGACTATCTGCTTTTTGCTTAAAACGGTTTATCTACAGCTGCTCAAGTGTTCTGGCCAGTGCCGCTGTGTGATAAGCACCTGTCCATCCCCGACCGACCGCGCCTATGTGAACCGGCCGCATGCTCAGCGCACTGTTTAATTGGTCGGGAACGCTTGGCGGCCATAAAAGGTTGTAAATCGCGTCGTGGCGATTTGGGATTTGGCCAAATCATCGGCAAGTCTTTAGCCGTCTGGAACGGCTCCAGACGCACTACAGACTATGTGAACTGCGCTGCATGCTTATGTGTGTACTCAAATTGGGGTCCATTTCCCGAGTTGCCGCGTTGCCGACGCCGACCGACTATGTGAACCCACCTTTACCCTTAGCTCCTCAGCACTGATCTTTCGGAGTCCATGTAAACTACTTATGCCAAAAAATAGAATCTAAACATAACATTCTGATTAAAAATCGTCGAAACAAAATCAAAATTGCATAAATTTCGATAACCAATTGCGAAACCAACGAACGTAACTGGGAGGAAAACGAATAGTAATAATGAATTTGCTTGAAAGAAGGAAGCAAACCAAAAGAAAGAAGAGAGACTGCCTGCTCACAAGTTTGGGTTTATCAAAATAAAGGGCAGGCTGGCCGACTGTCCGAAGTGTAATGTAGTCTGTGCAAGTAGTGCTCTATTTATCTTCTAATAAAAATCCTCCTCAACCGATTTTACTAAAGCGCCTGTGGTACTGTGCGTTCTTTTCCCCAATGGCAACCTCTTCTATGTCTGTACCACTGTTACATATGTGTGTACTAACAGTTTAAGGCTGTCTGTCCTGCTTACACCAAGACTAAGGCTTAACCTAATATACTGTACAATGTAACAGCGTCGTGACCTGTGACCAGCGCTATAGAGAGATTACCAAGAACAGTAGGTGTGAGAGAGAGAGAAACGGTAATCCACAAGCGTTTATGAAGTTATCCACGCTAACACTGACACTGCACCGGCGGCGGGGCCGCTTATATAAGCTGTTGTACCCTTTTCTTGGTTTAAATCATCTGGTTTGCTTCTGAGATTAACCGTATATAGGCACTTTTTGTTATCCAGTTATGCGGTCTTGTTGTTAAATATTGCAACGTAACGACACCAACAATACAACATACGTATTCTTTCACAACACTTGCGGCAGGGCACAAGGAAAGGTGCTAGATACTGTTAGTGTTACAGTACCTAGTACTAAAACGTAACAACGTACTGTAGCCATTATACAACTATAAAAATATAGCATGCAAAGGTCTAAACTTTATCGTAATTTGTGTTGTTGTGTTGTGGTTATGTACGTATACTGATGCCTGCAGATAACGAGGAGAATTCTGATAATCTACTTATTAGTAACTTAGACTACTTCCACGGATTTCTACCCAAAGAAGACGCAGAAGCATTACTGTGCAATAATAATAAAGAAGGTTCATTTTTGGTAGGTCCAACCAGCTTTTGTCTTTAGTTGCTGAAGTCGAATTTGCAGGTCCGACAGACGAATAAATTAGGTCACGAAGAAATTATGGTATCCGTTTATTGGAGGGAGAAGTGTTCGCATCTACTGGTCTCAATCAATTATTACGGCTGTTCGTTCACCTTAGGCGGACAAGTTCGATTTCACCGAGTTCAAGACCTGATGGGCTTCTACTGGGACAGACGATTTCTGAAAGACGACGACGACAAATTTCCGTCTGAGCGAGTACCGCAGCCGAGACCCTATCATCCAGTGGCGCGACCCGGTTGGAATCTGAGACCAGAGTGGCTGTCAGTCAGTCGTCGAACAAAACAGCACAGCATTCTGGGCAAGATGTGGGACGGAATGCTGCAGAGACCGCAGGACCAGCGGCCCGCGCCGGTCACGGTGGAAGAGTGTGCGGTGGACGTCGAACCCCTCGTCAAGTTCCGTCTCATGACTGCAGCTAGACTGCACCGGTCACTGAAACACGACAACATTCTACTGTGTCTGGGGGTGCAGTGTCTGTCGGATCCGCTGCGGCTGGTCACCGCTTTCGCTTCCGGAGCCGACTTGCCTCGTTTCCTCAAAACTCAGTCATCACTTGCGGAGACACTGACATTTAGCCTGGAAGCAGCTAAGGCACTGAATTACATGAGCAGCAAAAACGTTCTGCACTGTCACGTAGCTGCTAGAAGCTGCAAGGTAGATAGTAGAAATGGACGGAATACTCTTCAGGTGCCAGCACATTGAACGCCTCTTCAAACTGCTAACACTGATAACTTCAGGTGACTAACTTCGGCCTGGCGCGTAAAGGGCCGCTGTACCTTCTGGAGCCGGCGGACACCATCTTCTACCAGTGGAGTGCGCCCGAGCTGCTGCTGCAATTCGAAGAAGCGCGAATGGTGTCTGTTAGGAGCGAAGTTTGGTCGTTCGGAGTGCTGCTCTGGGAGATTTTTACCAAATGTCAACAAGAACCGTGCTCAGCGCTGGACAAAGACACGCTGGTCGGTTACTACCAGAAAGAGAAAGAAGCGCTGACGATGCCAGACGATGCGCCGGAGAGTGTGAAGCAAATTGTGAGGGAATGTTGGAAATTTGACCCGAGTGAGAGACCGACGTTTGCCAAAATTGTCACTCAGCTGCAAGATCAATCATCAAACAGAAAACAAGAAAAAACATAATTTGTCAATCACACATAAAGTATAGTTAAGGGCTGTAATCTCTGCACTCGTCTGTTTATTGTACGTACAATACTGGTTTCGTTAAAAAATCTTACCATTACAGGATTTGTAACTTATACCTCTTACGGCCAGACCGTGCACCAATTGGTGCACTCGACAATTTTTCATCACGCATTTGCCGATCAGCTTCGCACGGGTTAATCACGCAAAGCTCGATTAGCTTCGCAAAATTTACACCGATTAGCTTCGCATTTGCGTTATGCGGCCGGCTTAGTAAATTTCTGGACCTGGATTAGTAAATTTCTAAAAAGTACAATTAAAAATATTATTACAATTTACTTAGCAACAATAGCGCGTACGAAACGAATATACTACTGTACTGTGGAACCAATGTTATGCTCCTTTCGAGCGAAAGAGATACAATGTTGTCTCGGTTAATGTGTTCAACAACGGCATTTCAATTCCCCGATACTATCGTTCATGCCGGTCAGGGGATTTAAAATTTGTCAGGGGATTTTGGGACTTATTAGCGGAAATTGCTGGCGTCACTACATAAAAACATGCATTCAGTAGGTTGTAGAAGCAGCAATGAAAGTGCATGTAATTCAGTCGATATCAGTGCGTTTTAGAAGGGTAATTTTTCAAAAATTTTCTCGCCCCGGTTGAACGGCCCAACCAAACCACTTCAAACAGTGGCGTATCCAGGGGGGTGTAGCGTGTGTACACCCCCCTTTGCGGTGGAGGTAGGAAGAAAAAGTCTGTCAAAAATAAGCGAAACTAATGAATTATGTACCAAAACTGTCTATTTTGTGCTCAGAATGCCTTTTAAATGCGTTTTTGAAGGCTAAATTTTCAAAAATTTCTTGCCCTGGTTCGGCAGCGGCCCAACCAGGCACTTTCAAAATTTTACACCCCCCTTTTCCGAAATCCTGGATACGCCACTGACTTCAAACTACTAAAACTGTTAGTTGTATGCTCAGAGTGCTTTTCAAACGCAATTTTCAATATTTCCTCGCATCTGGTTGGGCAGGCAAAATCGGGGGAATGTCAGGGGATTTTGGATCACCAGATTGGCACGACCCTGACTATGATGAGTTTTAGATTCATATATACAGTAGTAGCTCCCTCGCTAGCAAAGATTTCTAGCACAATTCTTATTCAGATTTGATGTACTCTCAGTGGAGCTCAGCGACAGAGTGAAGAAGTCAGTTTTTTTGCTCTCCTACCTGCCGTATGGTATTTCTCATTACATTTTAATTATTTTTATCTGAGAAATACTTTGTTGTGCTCTATTTTTTTGCAAGTTTCTCTGTTTACTGCAATGCTCAATGTTGACCTTCCGCTTTAACTGTTACGCAGCTTTTTTACTCACCACCAAGTCAAGCATTTTTGACAATTTCGTTTATCTGATGCTTAATTTATTTCTATGACGTGCAGTTTGCTGGGAAATACGCTACGCAAAGCCATCACATAATGATCATATACGAACGAATTTACAGCGTTACAGTAATTGATAAAATCAGAGCTTAAAGAAACCGATTGCCGGCTCAATCCTACCTGGCAAGGCAAACTGCCTTATTAAATTTCACCCTAAAGGGTGATCCTAACTCTGAACCTGCACCCAGCTAAGCCTGAACCTAAGCATCAGCTTGAAACTGAGGCCTAAAGTTATGGTGGTCGGCGGATGGGGGGAATGGTCCGCGTACCGAAACCGAGGTGTCCAACAAATGTGCCCCGAAATTTGCAAATAAAACGGCGTGAAATTTAAACTACGGTCCCGGTGTGGGGTTCCGAATCCACAAACCGTTGTTTCCGTACCAGGCTGGGGGTCCGAATTTGGTGGGGGTCCGGGGGTCCGGGGGTCCGAATCCATATTACCAAAAAACGCCGAAAAACCCATGGACCACGGTATACACATGGACACGAAGCTGAAAATTCCGCCTCCGAATCCATATTACCAAAAAACGCCGAAAAACCCATGGACCACGGTATACACATGGACACGAAGCTGAAAATTCCGCCTATACCACAGTTGCGCGACCCCGAAAATCGACCGAATCAACAAACTGGTACCTAATCGAAGAAGTACAACGAACGGACAAGTAGCATAGAGATGTATTTCAACTGTGGCACTGCAAAGCAATAATACAGTCATCGTCAGCACGAGATTTTCACCAAAACAGAGACCAGATGCCGAAATTTGCACAAACAACGACGAGATCACACAAAACCGTATCGCAGTCAAACATTTCTAAACATGAGCTTATAAGCCTTATTAACAATATTCATCTTACTAGAGCTATCAGACAACTTCTTGACAAGATTCTTGCACACCTATTTTCGAAATCAAAATACGAGAAAACTCATGACCCCGACGGCATGATAAATCAGTGCCTAAAATGTCATAATTCACTATCAAGCAGTTGCCGCGGAGTAATCCAGTATTTTCCACGGGACAATTGGCAATACCAGGAATATCGGCGTTCTAGTGGGTCGGAGCGGAGTTGAATTTACCAAACAGAACGCAGTCCAATCGAAGCTCGGTTAGGCAATATCTAAAAATACACATAAACCTTAATAAAATGAAAAATCTAAAGATCAGAAATATGCAAACATAAAAGAGCGATAACAGAAAAAGCAATGCAAACGTAAAAAAATAATAATTACCTAGCTCTTTTTTACCATTGTCTTACACATGTGCCGCGCGGCTAGGAACGTTTCAGAAGTTAACCCTGGTTTATCAGACGACTGCCACTCATCAAGAATTGACAAAAACTGAGTTAGACTAACTAACTAACTAACAACGACCTATGTAGGTACCTACTAGAGATGCAACCGCAAAGAAAAATACCGGATACCGGATAGTGCTTCCGATCAGAAAAATACCGGATTATCCGGTATTTTAACCGGATAATATGTAAAAATACCGGATACCCGATAGCGTTTTTGAGCTAAAAAATACCGGATTATGGTTGCATCTCTAGTACCTATCCACATGCATGGGCCGGAGGGGGTCTGGAGATCTGGGGGTCCCGGAAAAAAGTCCAAAAAAAACGCCTATTTTGCCTTAATTAAGCGAAAATTTTCTCCCTCTGGGTGGCGGGGGGGGGGGGTATGGCCGGCCGAGGGGTAGTATTGACCGGCGAGGGGAGGGCGTAAACCTCCCTTGTCCCCTGCGGCCAATGTCTGCCGCCTATCCATCTACCACCTACTATGAAAAAAGGAATTCTTGTTTTTTCGAACTTTCGAAAAATCCCGAAAAAATTAAAAACTAACTAAATTACGTTAGAAAATCGTTGTTGTACCGGAATTTGGTTCTACAAAAGATTCCATAAGTCAAATAAACAAACAAACTACCTAACTTGTTCTTCTTTTCTTCATTTTTTTTAATTTTCCTAGGCGGGAGCGTCGCGGGAGCGTTTAATGTTTCAGCTGATGGGTAAACTCACGCGCAACTGCGGTAGAGATGGGTAAATGAAGGTGGTTTCAACTTCGTGTCCATGTGTATACCGTGGTCCATGAAAAACCAGAAACCTTTTAAAAATTAGAAAGAAAAGAATATGATGCATTTTATTTAGTTTGCAATAATGACAAAGTGTGAATAATTTGTGAACGATGGCAAAACCGATCAGAAGTAAGTCGATTTATATATATATCAGCCAAGCACTTTACGCCAGTACAGCTTATGGTGGTAGTGGCTGGCACCATTGATATATTATATATATGGTACCCCCATGTTCGGCCACTTTGACGGTACCATATATGGTTTCCTCAGGGGGTTTCCTCAGGTGCGGGGTCTGGGCTGGGGTTACACCCTGACGGGAGTCCAAAATTTCAAAAAGCTTTTAAACGCCTGGAAATGCGTTTTTAGCACGTTTTTTTCAGTAAGGACGCTAAAAATCGCTATTTTAAGCTGACAAATAGCGTTTTAGAGCTAAAAACAAACAAATCCTTAAACTGTCCTGAGGAGTATCGAACAGACTTGGGCAAAGGGGGGCTGAGGGGGGTTGGCCCCCTCAGGCTCTGACCTACCCCCCTCAGCCGGCCGCTGCCCCCCTCAGGAATTTTTCGGAAGAACTTTGTATGGAAAATATGATTATGATTGAGATTGATTAAAATTATGATAAAAATATGACTGGACTGGTGTAAATGAGCTCAGAATAGCTTGTTTTGGCTTATTTTAATGAAAAATAAGCAAAAAACCCTTTATTTTAGCCAAAAATCGGACTTTTTGGCTTACCACCCCCTCAGCCCCCCTCAGGAATTGGAAATTCTACCTCCCCTCAGCCGAAATGCTAGCCCATGTCTGGATATTAGCCATAGCACAATAATTAAATTACCTCCATACAGACATGGGCTAGAATTTCGGCTGAGGTGGGTATAATTTTTAATTCCTGAGGGGTAGGAGCGCCTGAGGGGACTGAAGGGTTGCTAAGCCACGGCGTAGTGGAAATTCCTCCGATAGACACTCCTCCGGTGGAAATTCCTCCGGCCAGAACTCCTCTGGTTGATATTCCTCTGCGTGGAAATTCCTCCTGGTGGAAATTCCTCCGTTTAAAATTCCCCCTTCAGAAATTCCTCCGTTTTAAATTCCTCCGCTTAAAATTCCTCCGTTTTAAATTCCCCCGTTTTGAATTCCTCCTGATAGAAATTCCTCCGTTTAAAATTCCTCCTGGTGGAAATTCCTCCGAACATTATTCTGATTCTGAGGCCTTTTCTGTATCATTTTGCTTAGCATTGCATTTGATCTGTACCATCTATGGTCTTTGATTGACCTGTTAGTTGAATGTTATTCTCCATAATAGCGTGTTTACTGCCTGTCAGTCAAGATAATTGTTTCACTTATCGCCTGGGGCGGACAACAGGAATCGGCCAACTTGCAGATTCTTTGTTAATGAGATTTTTGGCCGCTTCGCGCCCCAATCAGCGTAAAGGTTGCTGGTTGCCGGGCCGGTAATACCTGGTCCTTTACGTATCCGGATCTCGTACTCGTTGTTGGCATAACATTGCGATGGCGGAGCGGGTTTTTGAATTTGACTATGATGTGGCAGGCTTAGAAAGAGGAAACCTCTTCCGACCTGCCGGTGCCGGGGTTACCGTTACACTGTAAAGGAACTGAATCCCGCTGCCAATCGAGTCATCTGGACCTGCGCGTCCAGAAACCGGTGCAGAGGGTGCGTTTGGACTGATGGCGGAAGCCCAGCTACGTATTATACCCAGTGTTGCCAGGTTTCAACGGCAGTTCATTCCTAGAATTACCCTTAAAAACTCTTAGAAACTCCTAAAATTTTATAAAAATCCTGAAAAACTCCTAACTTTTAAAACACTTAAAATTTGGCAGACTAATTTTTTAGTAGAATTTGGTGGGCCAGATAGTATAGCAGTGACGTATTCAGGATTTTTCAAAGAATTTCAATGAAAATTTCGATTTGAAGTCAGCCCCGTGCGTGAAGATTTTGAAAATTAGCCTTCAAAAACTCCTAGATCTAGGAGGAAAACTCCTAACCTGGCAACCCTGGTGCAACCCGCTCGGGGCACGTGCCCAGCTGCCTGTCCGATTTGCCTGGAGTGAAAGCCCAGAGTCAGGCGCACCTCGTTCACTTAAAAGAAGAGTAAGTACCTTGTTCACTGAGAAGAAGAGCAAGTTCTCTGAGTGTCCGTCCCTCTTCTCACTTGGAGGGGAACTTGCCATTCACAGCATACACAAGTTGAAAGGATGGAAAATTTCCACCAGTAGGATTTATAACGGAGGAACTTCAGAAGGGGGAATTCAAAACGGAGGAAATTTCAGAAGGGGGAATTTAAAACGGAGGAATTTCCACCAGGAGGAATTTAAAACGGAGGAATTTTTAACGGAGGAATTTATTAAGGGGGAATTTAAAACGGAGGAATTTCCACCAGGAGGAATCTGAAACGGAGGAATTATTTTCGGGGGAATCAAAAACGGAGGAATTTCAACCGGAGGAATGTCCACCAGAGGAACTTTTTTCGGAGGAATTTCCACCCAACCTAAGCCACAAAAGTCCGATTTTTGGAGGAAATCAAGGTTTTGTTTTATTTTTCATTAAAATGAGTTAAAATACGCTATTCTGAGCATTACACCTAATTTAGGCATATTTTATCATAATTTTCTGTACAAAACTCTCAAAAAAATTCCTGAGGGGGGTAGCGGCCGGCTGAGAGGCCAGCCAGCCCCCCTTTGCCCCATGTCTGCCTCCCTCCATAGACCACCATGATTTTCACATTTTCTTGCACAAAATTTTTACGAGAATTTACGGGAATTTTGGCCCCAAACTAGCAGAACATATAGCCAATCATGTTATTAATAAATCCTGAAAATTTGACCCAAATCGATAAAGAGATGACTGAGAACGAGCTGTTTGAGTATAGGTCGAAAAGAGGGTGGACATTTTTGGCCCCTACTGTATTATGTTCCTGGTAGCATAATATATGGCCATAAGACCATTATGGTACCCCTACCCTAGGTACCGGTACCATACATGGTGTACCAGTACCATAAACGCTTGACTGTTGTATGGTTGCTATTGATTTTGTGCCTCTACTGTTGTCTTCTTAGCGGTGTATGTGTACAAACGCAACAAATGGCGTCGACCTCGGAAACTGCCGTTTCGTCATGACGGGTTGGCACAGTTCGAATATGAGAAAGAGTTTGCTACCCCGGAATACTTCCCTGAGCACTTGGATCAGCGTCCGAAACTGTGGCTGGCTTGGATGTACAGAGGGTTGATTGGAGAACCTTCCTGGATACAGAAGAGTGCTCAACTGTTGTTTGGTGACTGCGAGGTTTGTTTCTGCAACTCACTTCTGCTAGTTTCGGCGTTCTCGTAGTATTTATCGGCTGACTCCGGCCAGATAATGAGCCAACGTCTTTAGAACTGCTGGAAAATCCACATTTTTCAACGATTGCTCGCTCTAAAATTTGCAGTAGGGATTGACTGGCAACAATTTTGGCGTCGTGTCGCGTAGCCAATTGTTCTTCGCACTTTCCCACACTCTGGCGCCGCTGATGCAAAATCGTCTTTTTTTCACGTTTCTGGATAGGCGAGCGTGCTCTTTTTTATGGTTATTTGTTTTGATTATGTTACCATTATTCATAGAGATCGACATGAAATGCACTAAACTCCGCGCGCTTTTTGGCTAAAATGTGTGAAAAATCAAAAATATACAATAAAATGTTAAAAACGTGTTAAAAACAGATTTAGTGAAAAATAAAAGTTCAAATTGTTGAGTGAATTAAAGAGTCTTTTTGATAATCTTTCGCTTGAGCCATTTTTTATTACCTTGATGAGGCCAAGAAGACTCCTGAAAACTTTGTCTAAGTTTTATTTAGATGCTTAAGCATAGGCAGAATAATAGGCCGGCAGTGTAGTGCTTTAGGCCGCAAAGCCACTGTGCAGCCACGTGACACATTAGGTCGGTAAAGAGATACGTTCCTTGTTTTATCGCTAGTAGTCTTGAGCATACATGTAACAGGGGGGTCTGCCCCCCACCCGACTTAGGCCAGACCCCCCCCCCGGCTGGGGGACCCCCTCCCCGAGACGATTTCGCCGACCCCCCTCCGATTTTTCTGGCAAGTAAATTTTTGAGCAAATTTTTGCGATTTTTTAGAATTTCAGACACAAAAATTGCCAAAATCGCCTGCAAAACAGCACTTTTCAGCTGTATTTCAGCCCAAATTAGCGATTTTTTGGCGATTTTTAACACAAAAATTTTTAACGCGATTTTTTCGATTTTTGAGCGTTTTTTAGTGCCCTACCCCCCTCCCAAAATTTTGGCTCAGACCCCCAACCCCCTCCCCCCCATCGGCGGATGACCTGTTACATGTATGGTCTTGAGATAATATCTGTCAACGGGTCAAGCGGTCGTTTTTACCAAGTTCTGGTACATTGACTCTGCTTGTTCGGCTGAGGGGTGGTAAATTTTCAAATGCTGAGGGAAGTAGCGGCGGCTGAGGGGATGGTTAGCCAAGAAGTCCGATCTTTTACTAAAATCAATGTTTTTGTTTTATTTTTCATTAAAGTATGCTATTCTGAGCTCACTTTACACGTAATCCAGGCATATTTTTATAAATCAGGGCATAAACCCTGTTTTGAGCCCAAAAAAGGTCGCCGAAACCCACTTTTGGACACCAAAAAAGGTTGCTGAAAGTACCCTTGGGCGTAAACCATATTTCGGATCAGAAAAATTCCCCCCAGCCGAAAACCCAGCTACATGTATGACTGAAATACTATTTTGGCCTAGTTGAGCCTCTATCTTCGTGTCTTGTGATATCTTCGCACTCTCATCTTTATTACCAAATTTTGGCGATTTTCTCAGGAAAATAGCAACAAAAAGTTATCAAAGTCAAGAGAAATGACGACTGTTTAGCCTGGAAAAATGCACATATTCAAGAACACGCACTCCAACAATGAGTTGCTGTGGCGAGTGAAACACCTGATCGAGATGCAGCCGGTCACGTTTCCGTATGGAGAACCGACAGAAGAGGACATCCCGTATCTGGAGGTGATGCCGTCTGGAGAAGTTGTCATAGACAAGAAGTTGGGTGTGCCGACCGAAGAACTAGAGCCAGAGAAAAAATACAAAGATAGTCAGTTCACGGTAAAGGAAATTGCCAGGCACACAATGTGCAAGTGGAATATGATGGATAGAATCAACGAAGACGACGTTTGGTCCGACCCAAATAAATCGCGTCATTGATTATGGAAGTTCACGAGCTGCCGATTTTATTGTGAATAAAATCCAATAATTTGTGGTATAATAGGATATTATGGTACAAGGCACCAGTAAGCAGCTAAGCGTAGATATACATACAGGTTAACAATTAAGTAGTATTTTAAATTTATCTGCTCTGCGTGCAATTTGATCGTTAGAACGTCTGACTAAGAAATCCCACGTATTCAATTACAAACTCTCCCAAGCGGTAAATCTCAACAAACAAATAAATACCACGCTATACAGGAAAACAAACTGAAGGAAAAGTTTGATTGAAGCAGCCAAACAAAACGAAAGCAGGAGTGAAGATTACACAACTAGCACGTACTGGCCTTCATCATACGAGTGAGACAAAGCAGAGCCGCCTGACCGTATTAATACTAACAATGATGGTGATAATAATAAATTCACGTTTCATGCCACCAATAATGCACGAACGTTCATAAAACAAACAAGCATTCAAACAGACGCACCATAGAAAAGTCACAGCGAGGCGTTGCGCAGATTAAACTTTGCTGTCTGTCACGTCACCTTACTTAATTAACGCGCTCAACGTAATTGGCCGGCAGCATTCCCCACTGGTTGGTGCGTTTAACAGTGCCGGTCATCCAGCCCTCATCCACTGACTGACAATTGACAATAACGTCGCCCTCGACGAACGTCACCTGAAACTGACTGGCCATCTGACTGGCAAGAGCACACGCGCCCACCCACCTCATCAGTGTCGGCCGCTGTGTAGTCGTACATGGCTCTGAAAGCAGCTCCAGCCCCCGCACTCATTCTCTGGGCTGCCGGCACGCCGACCAGCGGTTGCGGATTGGCTTGAAACGCAGGAGGATAACCCTGATGCTGTTGCGGTTGCTGCGGCGGTTCTAAAAATCACGCGTACCCTTACAATGACTGCTCTGGAAGCTGTAGGTGAGGTTAGCGAGCAGTAAATCAAGCAAAGCTTACTGTTCTGTTGGCTGTGCACGGGCCGCGTGCTGCCAATCGATCCCCACTGACCGTTCAACGGGTCGTAGTCGTCTATCTTGCCTACCGATCGCTGCTGAACGGCCACTGAAACACGCGCCAAAATCAACGCAGAACACGGCAGCAAGCAGCAAAGTAGTTAGTGAGAGCTCTCTACGTCCGACAGTGGCAGCAGCACAGCCGACTGATTACCTCTTCCTCCCTGATCGGACGAGTAGATCAGGGTTGACGTCTGCTGCATCTTGGCAGAGTAGGGCGAAAACGTTCCTTCCGGTTCGGCCGGGCCGTTGTCCTGCAGGAAGGCGGCCGGATAGGCACTGCCGTTGGTAGTGGCAGAGGGAGTGTCGGGTAGGACAGAGGCAGAGACTGAAATCAGTTCATTCCTGATAGTGGTTAGTTTCCAGAGAACAGTCCCCGTGCCATGCGCTTCGACAGGCCGACTAACAAGCCAGACAGACGCTGTCTCCACTTCAATTAGCAGCACAAAACTCAATCGGTGCGTTATGGATGAAATAGGAATCGATCGTCATCGTCTCAGAGCAAACTTCTGAGAGACATGCTGGGAACAAGGCGAACCCGAGAGTAAAATCAAAGGACAGACCCTTTGAAGGGAGACTCTCTTGCAGGGGCGGCCGCGCTCGCTCCATTTCCTGTTTCTTCTCGAGTTCATGGTGATAAGTTGCCTGCGACTGCACCGCCGTGTTCTTCAGCAACCGCTGCACCTCCGGGTCGTCGGCAATCTGTATTTTGTTTCCCTTCATTCGCTCGAAGTCTTCATGATACTTGGCCTGTAATGTACATACAATACACCCATTACACCAGCAACTCATGACTGACAAGAAAATCGGCCAAAACTCCATCCGGTTGGGTACAACTCCAATGATCAACTGGTCCAATGTGCTTTCGTCGAATTACAACTGGTCAAATCGAAAGACAATTCGACCAGTTGATCATTCGACGATGATCATTCGACGAGATGTTAGTCGACGAAATGTGTTTGGTTTGACCACTTGATTTTCGACCAGTTAATCGTATCCCACAGTTAACAACACACAATCTGGATAGTATGTCTCAAAGTTTATATTTTTGTTGCGTTGCATCATGTCCGGGCGGGAATATAAGTCAACACAGTTGGTCGTTAGGCAAATAACTACTGTGCGAGGATGTAGCGAGGCGAACGAGTAATATCTGTAATTTTGCAGTGATCTTTCAACTTTTTGGGGAATCTGCCTATTCCTTCGTGTCAAGTGATTTGTTAACAGATTTTTCCGGCCCATTAATCATACGGGTTGGGTACAACTCGTCGCAAATCAACTGATCATAAATGTGTATGGGGTGTGCCCGGGCGACAGGGGGGACGAAAATAAAAATCTACCAAATGTTGCTAGAAATCAATTTTGGCAACTACGCAGCCTTCATCAAGGCAACTACGCACCAAACCGAATTTTTTCAAATTTTCCCAGAAAATTTCGATTTGTTGACAATGTTTCTGTTAGACAAGCGGATTTTTTGGCAATTTTTTGTCGAAAATTTGATTTTTACTGCAATTTTTTGAATTTTATCCGAAAATTTCGAAATTTTTCGCCAAAGGGATTACGACCGACCGAGGGGGTGGTATTGGCCGGTGGGGGGGTAAACCCCGAAGCAGGACTATTAGGCGACGCCGATTAGGCGATTTAGCGGTACTATTAGGCGACGGTACTATTAGGCGACAGAAATAATTTTTTCTGTAAGTCCGTGCGGCAACATAGGTTACCACTAAAACATTGCAGAACAATGCAAACAGCACAACAGCAATTAAAACAAAGCATAACAAAAATAGCAAACCAATTTCAAGGCCACATGGATGGACGCGCCGCATCAAATTCTCGCTGCGAAACTCTGTGAGCTGCTTCCGCAAAGTTATTGGTGCGATCGTCTGCATCCAGTGTGTTAATGAACATAGCAACCGGAAAAATAGGTGGCCGACCCGACGGCCGCTCGCGTTCTCGACGCAAGCTGGGGAATAAGGGCAAATGCCAGAATCTGAGTTAGAAACAGTCAGGGCCCGTGAATATAACCTTGTTTAGCTATAAGTTAACGAGTTATAAGATTAACGAGACATGATTTTAGTGCCACTTAGCCATGCATAGTTAAAAGTAGCGCATTTAGGCTTACAGCTGAACATGGCCCTTGACCCTTGAGTGATTCGGAGGGGACGCCTAATTGGTACTATTATCTATTAATGTTTTTTTGTCGCCTAATAGTACCATCGCCTAATCGGCATTGCCCAATCGGCATCGCCTAATCGGCGTCGCCTAATAGTACCGTACCGGGTAAACCCATCCTCACCCCGGCCCATGTATGTCATTAATTAATGTTGGCTCGGCGAGTGTTTGTTGGAACGTCGTAACCCCTGCGTTATTCCACACTGCGGGCCCATCACGCACACCCATATCATCCTGCCCTTCCTTTGCTGCCTTCGCTACTAGCCTAAACACATGCTCGGTGTCAGTCTGGTCGGGTCTCAGTGGTAGCTGAATACCTGGCCAATCTGAACGGAGTGGTATGGTACCATATGGTACCGTACCGGTACAGGTAACCAATGCCAAGGCAGCGGTGCGGTACCATACTGTATATATATGGTGCCAGACCGTAAACGGCGTTAAATGTCTGATTGTAATACATAGAGCTACACTGTGAAACATAGAAATGGTAAGGCAGGTGCAGATGGTGTTCCAGATGAAGCTAGAAGGGTTGAAAGGGGTGGAAAAATTTTTCTTACAAAAATAATCTGTACCTTCTGATAGTAGTCTAAACGTAATGTAAAATTGATTGATCTATTGAATTCGATTGTTAATCAAGAAATCTGACCTAAACGATTTTGTCCCCTACAGAGTAATTGACAAGAGCCTGTGCGTCGAATCCAATAATGCTTTGTATTGCAGATAATAGCCAAGATGTATTAGTGCACCAACTTATACCCCTCTAGCCGAAATTTTCAATTTTGTGCAAAGGGCTAAGACTCGACCGTGCCAGAGAGCTACTCTTAGATTTGTGCTAACCCCTGACGGCCGGTGCACTAGTGAGTAGTCTGATTTAAAGCGAGGTAGGGTAGAATTTACGACGGAGTTTATAGGCGAGTACGTTGGCGGTGCCGGCAGAGAAAGTAAAAGCACAAACAAAATAAAACCGCCGCTGTAGTAGTGGGTGAAAATAGAGGAGTGGAGGACATAATGACATAATAATTTATAAATGCCTCTATTGGAACCGATCAGTAATGAACAATGTTTATGTGGCTTCATTCGAAACGCTGTGTATTTGTTGACTAATGCCTTTCTATTACAACAGATACTTTGGATTCCGCTTGCCATGTCACCGCTCGGCCAACTCATCACTGGCAGCGAGGCAACTTGTTCACCGGGACCGGCCGGCCCGTTTTAACCCCCCACTAAGCGGCTGCAGCTAGCCGCTCCTGGACAGAGCGCCAAAGCCACTAAATGAATTAACGCAATGGCAGCGGCTGCTTTCGGCCGGCCACTCACTCAGCACGCAAACTCAATCAGGCGTCAACAAAATCTGTTGCCTACTTTTTCGCCCCTGCCCGGCCGGCAGTAGAGCGAACGCAGCCGTCGCTTCAAACTTTAAAAAAGCGACAACACTCTCGCCTGCCAGATCAGACGCTAACCAGTCCGACAAACAATGCGTCACCGAGAAATAATAAGCAATAGAAAAAGACTGACCATGCTCTGATTCTTGGTGTTCTCGGCTAATCTGCGCATCTCGGGAGTGTCTGCCACAACCGATGCCACGGTTTTTGGGTAATGACTGAAACAGAATCGCACACTTACATGCACACCGGCAAACAGACTGCAACGCACGGTTCGCAGTAAGGCATTTTTTCGTAACCCTTGTAATTCTTCATATTCAACGTCATGCCACACACTGTGCACTTGAAACACTGCTTGTGCCATATCTAAATAACTTCAGTTGAAGAATTGCGAGCCACAACACCAAACGCTGCAGCTAAGTAGGTACTCCAATAGCATTTAATCTACCAATTGTTCATCAGGAACCAATGCAACTGCTAGCGGCCAGCCAATTGTCTTTTCGCCACCACCAGTCGGACAAAAATGAAGGAAGACCGTTTCGGAAAAATTCCTATAGGGCCAGTGATCATTGAAGCCAGCATTTCTAGACACTGCAGAAAAATACAGTGCAATTAATGAAAAAGTCGAAGCAAATTCGGCAGTTATTGAAAAGACTATTTTTAGTTTTTAAACTTAAATTTTAAAATTTCTTATTCATCAATCACCAAACAATTCATAAGTACTGACACAAAAGGGGAAACTTACAGTACAGTTACAAAAACGAAAATTTTAGCAATAGGTAGCGTAGCAACGTCGCTAAAAAACGGTATTATTAAGCGACACCGATTAGGAGACAGTACTATTAGGCGACAAAAACATCAATAGATAGATAATAGTACCATTTAGGCGGACCTTTTCTTCTTAGTGAGAGGCAGACATGGGCAAAGGGGGGCTGAGGGAGGTTGGCCCCCTTAAGGCTTTGACCTTCACACAATCGCACCTATAACTTTGCGGAAGCAACTTAGAGTTTTGCAGCGAAAATTTAATGTGGTCATCCATCCATTCTGACGCTTTATAAATGTTCTGCGACATGTGCAGAATCCCGAGATGTTTTCTACTCTACTAATGAGTGGCCAATGAATTTATGCGAGGTGTTGCACATAATTTTGAAACGAATCCTTGAGATTGGTTTGCTATTTAAAATTATATAAAATTTATAAAAAATTATTCCTGTCGGTCGCCTAATAGTACCGTCGCCTAATAGTCCTGCTTCGGTAGTTGTCCTGGCTGAAGGTGCAAATTTCCCCCAGGAATTTTTGGCTAAAATTAGCTAAAAATTCGAAAAGTTCGGCTAAAAATAAAATTTTTCGGAAAAAATCTTCCTTTTCGACAAAAAAACTGCCCAAAAGTGTTTCAACAAAAAAATTGAAGTCTTAATTTTTGCCGAAAATTTAGGGTTCAGTGCGTAGTTGTCGCTTCAGCAGACTTCCTAAAAGCTTCCGGAACAGGTTAATCAATTTTTTATTTTTTGTTATTTTTGCCCCCCCCCCTAATCCCCCTGGCTGGGACCACAATGCACGCGTATGTTACCTACCATCCACATAGAATTTTCTTTACAAATAGCACATCGCCCTGGACACCCAGAACCCGTCTCATACGTCTATTCTCCAAAAAAGTGGCCAATTATTTTAGGGGAGTCTGCAACTCCGAAGTGACAGTCTCGGCCGACCAGGGTAGCGGATATATCCAAAGGTCCACGACTTATACGGTAAACGCAGGGGCAAAGTTGGATGATACGGAAGTGGATGCAAACAGTAAAGCGTTAGCTCACCTTATCAAGGCATTTCAATTCTTCTAAAGGATAAACTGTTTTGCCGCATTCTGGTCTAGCACATTTCCTTTGCGCTTGTGCTGCCGCCATTTTCTTCATCTTTTCTCACTTGGCTCGGTTCAGCGCCTCAAACTGCAAACCAAATCTAGTTCAAACTCGGCATGCTCCCAGTCCTACCGTTGTGACATAAAGTGGGCTTAGAATGACATAAAGATGTGTAGGTTAGGCTTAGGCTGAAACTTAGGCTAGTAGGTTCCAGTAAGCATACATGCCCATCCGTTTGGGTTTGGGGACCCATCCGAGTCCGACCCAAAAATTCAAGTTCTATCTGGTAGCAGCTGGAGCAGTAGAGAAATCGGCGTTTTTGGAAGCTACTTTTGTCATTTTTTTGCTTGTTTTTAGCTCTAAAACGCTATTTGGAAACTTAAAAAAGCGATTTTTAGCCTCTTTACTGAAAAATGTGCTAAAAACTCATTTTCAATCGTTTTGGAACTTTTTGATTTGGACCCCCTTCTGGATGAAACCCCCTCGACCCCACCCTGACGAACTCCCCCTACCCCCTCCGCAGGTCGATCCGGACCTGTTACATGTATGGCAGTAGGCTTCAGAATTCTTAGTCTTCCTTCGGTCACTAGGTTGCAGCTGAAGCTGAGACTTCGGCTAGTAGGTTCCAGCTTAGGCTTCTAAGGATCAGTCTTAAAAGACGGTCCAGGTTTAGACTCAGGCTAGGAGGTTCTAGGTTAGACTTAGACTGTAAAGGTTAGACTTAGACTGGACATAAACAGAAACTGAGCCTGTGCAACCAAATAAAACTTGCACCATCAATCCCTAACTCATCAATCCATACATGTAACAGGGGGTCTAGGGGGTCTGCCCCCACACGACTTAGGCCAGAGGCCCGGATTTTGCCGACCCCCTCCGATTATTCTGGCAAGTAATTTTTTGAGCAAATTTTTGCGATTTTTTACAAATTCAGACACAAAAACTTCCAAAATCGCCGGCAAAACAGCACTTTTTACTCTGTGTTTCAGCCCCAATGTAGGGATTTTTGGCGATTTTTAGCCAAAAAATTGCGATTTCTTCGATTTTTGAGCGCTTTAGTGCCCAACCCCCTCCCAAAATTTTGGCTCAGACCCCCGGCCGGCGCCAAACCCCTCCCCCTTCGGCGGATGACCTGTTACCTGCATGCCTCAATCTATAACCCATGATTAAATTCTGCATTCCTATTATTAAAATCTAGCTGCCGGGTCAGAAATCAAATAGGTAAATTCTGCAAAACTGTAAATTCCACGAACTAATTTTTTAACCTATACTGTGCTTCCATGCTTGGACTTAGCCTTGAATTCAGACTTAGTAGGCTCACTTAGGTAGGTTCAGGCTTGCACTTGTTAGTGGGCTTGGCTTAGTAAAAGGTTCCAAAAAGGACTTTCTACTTTCCAAGTCACATCCTGTTGCTGCAATAGTACTATGGTCTATCTACTAACATTGCATCGAGAGAGTGTAAGGCTAGGGGAGATTTCATTCGATTCTAGAGCAGCAGAATCGGTTTCTTTATGACCATTCAGAAGGTCAGATGAAGATGATTACACAGGGCTGCCTCCTAACCCTATGAACATAGTTTTTTGCTAAAAAAATAGTAAGGATTTCTAACAAAAACGATCAAACCTAATATCAAACGGCAGCTTTCGATCTCCTGATTATTATTTTACACACCAACAACTAATTACTGCACGCTATATTCAGCTATACCGAGATTACTAGTTTTTCGGCCTGTCGATCAGTTCTGTGAAACGGGAAGCACCCAAATTGCAAATCTTTAACAATAACGATGGAATTGGGTATTAAACAACTCCTTTACATTTCTAGATTATCATTTTATCCAGCAACACAACACACCAACAACTAATTACTGCATGCTAACTAACATTACGCACTCTCAAAAACCTATTTATGCAATTGCGGCAGATTACCCCGGAATATCCCCCGTTAGAAAACTTGCTTGCGCGGGGACGGACATCAGCCCGCAAGTGAGGATAGGTCGATAACTGCCTTAGCTACAGAATAAGCGCACTTAGAAAGATTGGGGTCCAAAGCCCAGGATTTTAGCTCGGTTTAAACGTCAATCTTCACTATGACAAAAACGAAAAAATAACATTTCTGACTCATCTTTTTAAAGATAGCTGCCAATTTTACCGTGTGAGTAGCCCTACCTTAGTAGACGTATATTTTTGAGCATTCACTTTAAAAGAATGAAAATGGGCGATTTTGACATCCACTAATTATAAATCAATCGTAGCGTTCTAACCCGTGGGCAGATACATCTCTGCATGGTTGAATAGGTAGATATGACAATTTGCTATCGCTTAAGCATAAACATAACAATCTTCATCCAAACACCAGGACTTTAGCCCGTTTGAAACGAAAAGTTAGACAAAAGTGATCTACACTAGAAACACTAATCTGCGCAATGGTTACTCATGTCAGCTTCCGAAACCTTAGCCATGGACAACTGAAAACTACTGGACTGGAATCGATCCCAACGCCCGTTTCCACAGTAGGCCTACTTTCAAAGGGCGGTATCTATGGAACTGTTCGACCTACAATTAATATTAATATATCTTTAGAATCTCCAACGCGTGAGGAATCCAATTCCGTGCTCAAATCGCTTCCATATTGACCACATAAAAAGTTCATTTTTCCCATGGCGCAAATTAGGATTACCAAGCAATGTTGCGCAGATTAGAATGCAAATTCAACCAGAGCTCAAGCTACTCTTGATTTCGATGGATTTTGGATCGCCAGATTCGCAGTGGAAACTTCAGTTATTTTTGTTTTCCTACCTGCCGTATGGTATTTTTTCATTATATTTTAATTATTTCTTTTGGTGAATGCTTTGTTGGACTCTATTTTTCTGCAAGCTTCTCTGCTCACTGTAAATGCTCAATGTTGTCCTGCCGCTTTAACTGTTATGCAGCTTTTTTTTACTCACCAATCACCAAGTCAAGCATTTTTGACAATCGTTTTATGCTTAATTTATTTCTATGGCGTGCAGTTTGCTGGGAAATACGTTACGCAAAGTCATTACATTAATGATTATACGAACGGATTTACCGCGTTACAGTAATTAATAAAACCAGAGCTTACAGAAACCGATTGCCGGCTCAATCCCCACCTGGCAAGGCAAACTGCCATTTATAAACTTGTTTACCTGACCTTAAGCCTAAGGCTGATCCTAACCGACCGAATCGAATCGTACCGAAACCGAGGTCTCCAAGCGTGCGCCCCAAAAATGCAAACAGAAATTTGTTTTGTGAAATTAAACTACGGTCCCTGTGTGGGGTTCCGAATCCAGAAAAGATATAGCTTAGCTGCAGCACCCTAGAAGCAGACATCGATACCAGCTTGTGAAAAATGGTCAAGTCCAGCGAGGGCTTTGTTTGCTCTGACGTGCTGTGCAGCACTTCCGGATCTTCAGGAGGGATGATCGACGTAGAAATAAATTTTGTTGGCCGGTTTGTTTCATAAACTGGGTGTATTGATCAACAATATGGACCTGAAATAAGTTGCCATGCCTGCATAAACTACTGCATAGCACTGCATTGAAGCAGCCTGCACGAAAAGAGTCTTGCAACTTACTGATCGCAGATTGCGGAATGTCTGAGGGATAACTACGCGGCCTGTCTTTGTTTTCGCCTTAGTCATGCGCATATAGGCCTTGATTACATTGACAGATACATACACGCACACGTCATAGGTAGCTAGCTAGCCAGCTTTACTACAAAGTAAAACACCAGCCAGTGTGAAGCGATACATACAAAATATGTTTATAGTTCATGAACAAAGTGTTATTTCAGGTAATGAACTGTTGTTTGAGCCACATGAGTATTTGACAAGACAGCAGATAATAAGTTTCTTTTCTCGAAAAGCTGCTCAAATTGTGTGTTAAAATTTAGTGCACCAGGTTGAGTTTTGTGGTTGAGAAATTCACGAATATGTCGTCAGTAGACTTTACTTGATTTATAATTTGTTATTCAGGTTTCGTTTAAACGATCACTTTTTTCATCCAAGTCTTCTTAAGCTTATGTAGTACTACGCAACTATGTATTTATTGGGAAATTGCAAACAGAATGCACGATTTTAGAAGCCAAATAATCTTTTTATACAAGAATACCTACCACGTTCCCTGGATTTTGGAGAAAATACCCTTGTGGAGAAATTTGGAGAAATGCTGTGGCCTTTTGTATGTAGAATTGTACTGTTTAGTACATACGGCAACGACCTGTTAAAACTGTACAACGTATAAGCGAACGGCATGTAATAGTTGTATTGCGGCTACAAGAGTGTATATTTGAAGACAACATTGAACGTACAGCACGAACTCATTTGGCACTGTGAATAAGCTGTGAGTAGACGAACCGATTCGAATACAATCACAACGTATTAAAAAGACTGCAAGGGAAAGTGCAAAAGACAATAGATTCAAAATGGTTCCGAGTATTATTTGCCGTTTGTATTTTGTGCCTAACGCAGCAACTGCGTGTGCAAAGTAACAAGTCAGATGGGAGCTGCCTGAGGCTCCACCAGCATCTCGTTGACCGCCACGTGGGGCGGCCGACTCAGCGAGTAGAGCACTGCGCTGGCCACGTCCTCCGGCTCCAACACCTTGTGCGTGGCCAGAGTGCCGTCACACTGCTCACGTGCCTACACACACACAGTCAGAGCAGCACCCTGTCTCTCACTCACTTCTGTGTCGGTGCTGTGCCCTGCCAACTCGGTTATCACGTCGCCCGGCTGAATGTTCGTCACCTTAATCCCAAACTCAACCACTTCTTGGCGCAGAGCAGATGACATGCCCTCCAAGAAAAACTTGGTGCCCGAATACACCGCCAAGCCAGGGAACGCCTGCGACCCACACGTACTTCAGATATAAAAGAGGTAACCATGCGCACCTTTTTGCCCGCATCCGATGTGATATTGACTATGTGACCCGATCTGCGCTGTACCATTGTTGGCAGAACAGCGCCAATACAGTTGATCGTACCCTACAAGGGAAGCCCGTACATTCACCAACTCCTTTCATACATATTCGTGCTTTAGCCATTTACAATTGAAAAACAAATTACTAAAACTAAAAGTTTTCTTTTATCTACCCGCAAAGCCTCTCTGGGCAGCAAGTAGGTAGGTTACGGAAAAATAAGTAGGTGAAAGATTCGTATAAATACTTGGCTTGTCTGCTTGTTCATTGTTTTCTGTGTGTATTCTTAATAAACTCTCTTCAGTACGTACCTTGCAGTTGAGATCAATCTGATGATGCCATTGATCTTCCTGCGACGACTTCATAAAGGTGTAGTACATTATGCCAGCATTGTTAATTAATATGTCAACCGGGCCAAAATGTTCTTGTGCCTTTCTCACCAGTTCGCTCACCTGCACAACAAACAGGTACGTATGTGTAAGTTACGATAGCCAACCCCTGCTCTAGAGAGGATTTCATCATACTTTACATAATTTGGTCTGTACCCATCCATACGCACAGTTGTGAGTGATCCGTTCAATGGCCATTTTAGTCAAAAGGCTCCGACTCTGTGATGCTTCCCAGATACAGAAACGTCAGGTCTTACGTAAGTACGTAACCCACTATTATCTATTTCTATTCTACGAACTACCCTACACAACTGCTCTCTTGCCTGATGGCATGTACGGTTAAGTTAACGGAGCCAAACACATGTGTACATGTAGGTAGTTTACCTGTTCACGATTTTGCACGTCACATTTTATTGCTAAACCAAGTCCGTCACCCGACTCTTTTATTCGAGCGCACAGACTCTCCAGCCTGCAAATACAGCAGAGTGAATTGGATTGGTCAATTGGTAAAACATTTGCATGACTAGTTTTCGGTTCCCGGCCCTTTTCCGCCGCCCTTCTACAAACCATTTATATAAAAACTGGTTTCCTATAAAGCACGCCCTACAGTTAGGGTGAGCGGTGGTGAGTGGTGGGGTACTCACTTTTCTATGCGTCTTGCTGCGCAGACCACTCGAGCTCCTCCGTCCACAGCCAGTCTGTACGCAATGGCCTCTCCTATACCGCTGCTTGCGCCAGTCACAATGCACACCTTACCTTCCAAATGCTTTACTAAAATTGGCACTACTAATCTACATGCGTTGCAAACACGGAACATACCACGACTCATCGGTGGCTTAGGTAACTGTCCGTTGGCAACAAGTTGCTTTAGCCAGCGTTTGGTGAGTGTCTCATCAACTACAGGATACTTCCAGCTCAATTCGTGCAACACCGCGTCCGTATGGTCACGCAGATAACTGGAGTACTCCGAAAAGAAGGTTTCGTCTCTGCAACTTTAACTTTAACCCAGGGAGAGCAATTGACACAGAAAACTGCATACGGCGCCCATGTGTCCAAAAGTCTGTCAAGCAAACGCAAGTTGGGGTTGGACTCGTTTAGACTGAGAGCAGTTTGAATTCTGCAACGGACGACCAGCTGTCGTAATCCATCGAAGCATTCTCTTTTCGGACTGACCTGCGAATCCACTCGACGTATGGCACTTGTTGTAAACCGTAGCCGAACGCCCGCATCCATAGGGACAGACCGCCCCAAGGAGTTGTCTGCCGATTCATCACATGGAACAGCTTGCCCACATCGGACGTGAACCGTTGGGTGGCCACGGTGACAATGAACTTGGTGGTGAAGTTAACTGGCGTCATCTCAACCATCCAATTTAAGTTGGGAACCGCACCAGTTGTGGCGCATCCGTAGATGAACAAGTAGATGAAGTCCTGTGGGTTCCACAGCCCGCCTTCCGAATCGCCGGCTTGATTTCCTGAAAACTTGGTTGATTGGCGCATTCAACTACTAATCCAGACTCTCCGATCAACACTAATACAGGGTGTCTCAAAGATGAAAGCATTTGTTTTGCTGTTATTTCAGCAAAGCTGTAAACGGGGTAACTTCTGTGTCGTTAAAGTTTGGTGCACTAGGTTTCATCCAGTAATGAGGAATTCAAGAGTATGTACGTATGTGAAACTGGGAAATGATTCTGTCTTGAGAAAATCAGGTTCATCCTGGTGCTCTGTTTTTCTAGTCTCACTAAAAAATCAGATCTTTAGATTCTTCTCACCGTTTACATACGTAGTTTCGGGCTAAGCGTTTGTTTCTCCCAAAAACTGTTGAATGCATACCGATGCGGTAGATTATTACAGGAAGACCGCGTTTCATCGAACGCACCACGAGCTGCTCGGCCACCCACTTGGACTGTCCGTAGCCGTCGCTCAATTGCTTGGCTTGCTCGTCCATGTCTGTTGTTTCCGGAAAGTCCGTATATCCGGACGGAATCACACCGTCGGTGCTGAGCAGAAATCGATTTGCGTATAAACCTTGCAGAGTTGCAATACCTGATGTAATGCAACGGTTTGACTTTATTGGCATAGCAAAACAGTAGCACATTCTGTGTGCCCAGCACATTGGAACCGTGCAATGCCTGAAACGCATCATTGCTAGGAATGCTGCCAAGTTTATCGAAACTTTACCTCGTACGGATAGACTAAGTTGACGTAAGCCGCTGAGTGGATGACAAAATCAACTTCAAAAGACAGGAAGTGGTAATCGTCGTCTGTTAAGCCGAGCTTTATCAGTGTGACGTCGCCTGAACCGAGTAGTAGAAGTGGCAATATGTGTGAGACCAACCTTTCATAACAGAGACGCGTTCTTGTAGCGCTTTCTCAGTGAACTCGTCAAGGAGACCAAACTTCTTGAAAGAAGTGCTGAGCCGTTGTTCGTTGCTCTCATCTGCGGTTTCTCGCACCAAACACACTATGCGTACCTGCAGTGAGAGCGTAGGTGGAGTAGACAGAGAGACGGAGGAGGTGTTACCGAAGAGAATCGTAACAGATCCCTCAGCAAGTAAGTGCCGACGTATCCGGTGGCGCCGGTAAGCAGCACGCAGCCCCTGCCGAATCGATCCTGCCACTGCCAACGCATGGAGCGCCAGAAGGCGCGCAGATCAAGATCCATTCTGAACAAAGCAAAGCCATTGGGACCACTGAACCACATACAGCCTTACACGACGTCTTTGAGATCGTGTTTCTCAACTTCCTCGATTAGATCCAGTCCGCCGCTGACGGGACTGCGTGTAGATCGGCCTTCTATGAGATGTGCGAACACACTGACTGTGGGATGGGCGAACAGGTCTCGCACTGACAGCCGAAGTCCGAAGTGGTCCTGCACTTTCTTGAGCAGTCGTGCTGCCAGCAGCGAGTGTCTGCAGGCAGTGGCACGTTGCAGTTGCACGTCAGTGCCGCCGTCTTACCCTCCGAGATCGAAGAAACTCTCTTGAATATCAATCGATTTCAGATTAAGGATCTCCGACCATATCGCGGCCAGACGTCGTTCAGTGTCGGTTTGCGGTAGCGCGTCGGCGGCTGCAGTGTCCTTCTCGGCGTCGACTGGCGGAAGCGCTTTTTTGTCGACTTTGCTCGACGCAGGAAGCAGAGGCAAACTTCAACAGACACCGGTCAGCTACGCAATAAGCTGTGTGGCTGTACCAGTCCATAACCACAAAATAACTGGGAATCATGTAGAACGGCAATCGACGTTTAAGCGTCGCTCTCAACTCTTTCTTCGTAATTGCTTCTTTTAGCACCACGTACGCTGCTAATTGTTTGTCTTCCCCTTCTTTGCCATGAGCCACTACGGCGCAATTGAGAACCGCCGGAATTTGCAGCAGCATCGACTCGACAGCCTAAATATTAGACTACACCGTCAATAGACACAAGGAGGCAGGCAGGAGCACTTGTATCTCGATGCTGTAGCCTCTTATCTTGACCAACGTGTCGCATCGACCGCAAATTTCCAAACTGCCGTCAGACAACAGGTAGCCCCAGTCGCCAGTTCGGTATATGACCTGGCCAACCTCTTCCCTCATCGGTTCTGGTGTTTGAATGAACCGCTTGGCATTGATTTCTGGCCGATTCAGATAGCCGACGGCCAAGGTTGGGCCGCCAACAAAGATCTACAACAGACGGCCTGCATGCTTAGTCGAGAACTGCACGTATGTAGAGTACTCTACCTCGCCGGACATGCCTATTGGTTGTCGCGAGAGGGACTCTTCGTCCAAAATTACCACCTTCACTTGTGGCAGCAGTTTTCCAACTGGAGCGTATTTGCGACCGAATTTGTTGTCTCCTTTCTTCTAAAACGCCGACAGAACTGTGATGATGAGACTGAGACTGAGGATGCACCTGCACTTCTTGCTGGAGCCAGCGACTCAAATTGCAAGTGGCCACGTCGTGACATTCTGACACAGAATACAAGTTGACCACTGTCACCCAGGGCAACGTGCTGACAATTCGTTCCAGCAGAGCCACTGTCACTACCTCGCCACAGAGCCAAATCAATCTGAGAGCAAAACTCACTGATTCACACGGAAGACACTTGCAGAGATACAGACCGGAAGCTGGCAAAGCTCTTGGCGATGTGATCGCCAGGCTGCGTGTCTAAGATAGCTTCCAACAGCGACGGAGTGAATAGCATTCGCGTGATCTTGTGACGCTCGACGAATGAACACAACGAGGGAGGGTCGTATATAACATCGTCCGGAATTATGTATGTTGGAATTCCTGAAGCAGTTGTGTTGGTTTAGTTGCTAGTTACGTGCAGACGTTCTGTACCTTGAAGAATGGGCCTAAACAACTCCCACACGAAGAACACATTGCAGGCCACCCTATCATCCGGCTTGAAGGGGTAATTCTTGAACCTCCACAGATACGACAGAACGGCTCCTCTGTGGGGACATTGAATGCCTAAAGAGCGCAACTCTGCCTTTCTACTTAACCTACGTTTACAATTTACCTTTGGGTCTGCCTGTGGTGCCCGAAGAGTAAACGATGTATGCCAAGTCTTCGAGTGCTATGTCTGGAAGCACTGATTTGTCTGCATCGTTCTTGCATTTATCTTTCCAGTCCTCAGTGAACACAAACACTGGGGACTCACACTCTGCAACACTTCTACACCTTCGCTTCTTTTACTCCTTCCTGCAGGAAACATATATATTAGACCGCTAAATTACTAAATATTCAAGGAAAATACGCTAAAACGGCCGATAGCATGACCAGATATAACAATTTACGCAAAAAACCGCAATCGATTTCGTGAAAAATTAGAAAAATGCGATTTACTAACAGCTGCCTGCGAAGGACTTGTACAGTATATGGCGCATTTGGTACTATTTTTAGTTATGAGCAACAGATTTGAATTACAAGAAAACATTTATGATAAGACGGCAAAAGAATGACCGGATGCGATAATTTACGAAAAAACCGCACTTAATTTCATGGAGAATTAGAGAAATGCGGTTTAAAACAGCCGCGTGGGTCAAATTGAATGAAAGGTGAAAAACCATGTGCAATGACGTAGCTGGGAATCGAACCCAGCACAGCAGCACATCAAACTACTGAAACTGTTAGTTTTTGTTAATTTTGCGCTTAGAATACGTTTTAAATGCGTTTGTAAAGGTTAATTTTGCAAAATCTTCTCGCCCTGGCCAAACCAGGCAACTTCAAAATTTTACACTCCCTTGCAAACCACTGGGTAAGCCACTGGTTTCAGAAACAGCAGAGAGCCAATTTTATATACTGTAATTCAGAAGCCTGAAATGTACGTAATGTACCAGGAACCGTTTTGAAACACTTTCGCCAAATTCGTCGTTTTTTTAACAACAATCAGGAACCTGAAAAAAATCACGAAAAAGCTGATTTTCTGTAGTTGAAAGAATCAAGTTTGTGGGAAGGAATCCCACCAAATTGCAGCAAGAAAAAAGTGCTATATAGGTAACAACTTACGCTGATTTCAAATCCGATTCAAACAAACTTTAATCAGGTCTCCTTTCTAGAGAAGATGGACGTTGAAAACCGACGAATTCAGTTTTTGGGATGAAAACGTGCGTCAACGATTGAATTATTATTCAAATTGCATCTTATTCGATAGCTCATACTCTGTTTCATTTCTTCTTAGACAAATAATCACTTCCTCCTATCAATAACCGGACCCGGACACAAAAAGGATTTTGCGCTTAAGTTGCGAAAACCATTTTCGGACTATTTTTGACCGTATCTTTTCATTTTCTAAAGCGCCCGGCACGGACGTGCGTTCCCCATCCGTACATACAATACGCTGAAAGATAGCGGCACTACGTACGTACGGTTAAACGCTCTGAATCTCACTCTAGCTCAGTGGCGTATCCAGGATTTCGGAAAGGGGGTGTAAAATTTTGAAAGTGCCTGGTGGTAAGAAAATTTAGCAAAATTTGCCTTCAAAAACGCGTATAAAACACATTCCAGGCTTAAAATTAACAGAAATTTTACGTCTTAGCAGTTTAAAGTGGCCTGGTTGGGCTTCTGCCCGACCAGGGAGAGAAAATTTTGAAAATGTAGCCTTCAAAAACGCATTTAAAAGGCATTCTGAGCACAAAATAGACAGTTTAGGTACATAATTCATTAGTTTCTCTTATTTTTGACAGACTTTTTCTTCCTACCTCCAGCGGAAAGGGGGGTACCCACCCTACACCCCCTGGATACGCCACTGCTCTAGCTGGCCCGTTCTTAAACGTAGTCATTCTTTACGGATTTACCATTGTTAAATCTTTGTAACTGATAATTTAACGAGAATCCGTCAGGAAACGTAAGACATTTTGTACATTTTTCGTGCATGTATTTGGACAAGTTTTTGCTGGTTTTGCAGGCAGACTACAGTACGTTTCCCTGTTGGTGAGTGCAAGTCGGCTGTGTACCTGTGAGATTGTCGGCAAAGGAAGGTTTAGTGCAAACGACTCCGGGGCTCGCCTCATCGATCACAGCTTCTAGCAGTGGTTTGGGATAGGAAATGTCGACCGGAAGATAGGGACACCCTACAATACAAAGACGGTGGTTTATTGTTTACTCTTGTTGCTAAACGTTTACTGATAACGCATTCAGACAACAAACCAGCATTTAGGGGAGAAAGAGACAAAAGAAAGTACACCTGCTTTAAGCGCTGCCACGTAAGAGAGGATGTACTCGACCGACTTCTCCATGTAGATTGCGATCGGGGCGCCCTTCCGGACCTGCCATTTCTGGACGAAGTGGACGGCCAAGGCGTCGGAGAGTCGGTCGAGCTCTCTGAGAGTGATCTCGCGGTGGTGGTCGGTGACTACGGCGAGGGCGTCCGGCGAGAGCTGCACTTGTCTGCGAAGGAGCTCGACAAGACTGCGCGGCGCCGATTGCATATTGCTATAAAGGCAGTCCAAGTGATCATTAACAATCACTGGCTTGCTGAACACTCTTCTGACGCTCATTACGCCCGCTTGTGCCTCAGCTCTCAACAACACGCCACTACATACAGATGACGAAAGCTATGTGCAAAGTACAGAAGTGACAAGCGATAAGAAGTAGCTGGTGTTAGCAAATCGGACCGGCCAGACGCCACCGGTTCTAATTGGAGGAATGATAAGACGGACGGCTGAGGGAGAAAGCACTCATTTGGAATGAGGCAAAACTCGATCTACGTTGATATGTGGGCGGGGAGCGGGTTGGTTAGGCAAGTTTCGGCAAGAAATTCTATTCCAAATAAGTGACAATCGATACAAGGGCATACACACTCGTCAGGCACCGACCGTCCGGTCTCCCAATTTAGGACTGCCTCTCCCAACGCCGTTGGGCCCACCAGACCGCTCGGCCGGCGGCATTACTGGCAGAGAAAATTAATTGAGGATTTGCACTCAACAAGTTGGGCACAATCACACGCAGCTAATGCAGCTGAATGGCCGGCGCAGATAGGAATTGTGCCGCTTGTCTCAGATGAACACAAAAGTCCAGAGACAACAATCGCACGGCCAATCGATCTCCCAAGCTCTGTTGCTTCAGCGGTAAATCATCCTAACAAAATGCCACCTACTCACCCTGCCTCTAAATTGGCATCCTCTGCTCCTCTGAACACACGCCAATCAGTCTAACACTCCCTCTCAAAAAACAACATACACACAGACTGCACTGCACCTTCTCCTAGCAATGCTGTTTTGGCCTTGAATTTAGCTGATCTAGATTAGATAAATGTGATCTTGTACAAAATTTACAATACCCTTTTGTGCAGTTGGCACTCGGTCTACTTATGCAACCTGCTCACACCCTATTGCCATAACACCACTACTTATGGCTCATACACAAGACAGATAATAGCTCGGTGCATCTTCGGTTGTGTCCATTCGTTAAGTGCTACTACCATTATCAAGTATTCCAGATATGGCATAAATTTTACTGATACATGTAGAAAAGGCATGAAAACTCGTACGTACACAAGGACAGGAGCAGTGTCGTCAAGCTTGGTACCGTGCCGGAGCATACATTCCACGCAGTCATGAATGGCGAATGAGCAAATCCTGAGCGAATCTGGCTAACAGAATGCATTTTCGAACTCAGCACACAAAACTGCATCGAACAGTATGCTACCCTTAAGCTTTGCGGAAACAATTTTTTTCCAACACCTTTGCGAGGCCAAAACACCACCTCCCCTAAACAGCACACTTTAAGAGTCGGTCCACGAAAAAATCGAACATTAACGCGAAGACCTCTGTACAGCTCATTTTTCAAAATCACCGCACAGATGTGAAACTTTCAGCGATTGTAGACCTTGAAAAGGAATGAAAAAGTTTGCCATCCGATTTTCTCTAGCTGCATTTGAACCCAAGTTATAAACCCTCGAAAATCGGGATTTTGGCACTCTTCAGTGGCACCACCCTAAATTTGAACGGCTGCGGTTCACTAGTCTGTGGACCAAATTTTATCAGTTATGGCTCGTTAGAAAGGCCATTTCAAGTAGTGTCAAGTGCTCTTACCCGTTTTTCAAAAGATTGGATTGATCTGGTGCAATCGGCCCTAAACTTTAACAGGCCATATCTCAAACTTGACCATAGTATCTTAAAAAGTGACTATCATATTCGGAATCTCCGTTCTTTTGTGCATCTAACGGTACCAAACATTTTTATATAGAATTGCAATCTGACAGTCAAACGATCAGTTGAAGGTAGGGTGGTCGGACACTTTCAAAAATCGAGTTTTTTGCGCTTTTCGGTCACCCACCAAACTTTGTCTAGCTGTCATTCAGTATTCTGTTGGCCAATTATTACCAGTTATGGCTCATTCGAAAACTAATGTGACGTATTCTATGATGGTTTTGTTGTTGGTCAAAAATTTTTGAGGCATTACGTACAATTTGTCCTGGACTTTGGTGAGTCGTATCTCAAAAGCGAATTATTTTCGAAAGCAGCCAAAAGCAGATTCGGAGTCTCCGTTCGTTTCTGCGTCTAACGGTATCAACCACATTTATATGGACTTGCACTTTGATAGTCAAACGATCAGTTGAAAGTAGGGTGGTCAAACACTTTCAAAAACCAGGTTTTTGTAGCTTTTCGGTCAGCCCCCAAAGTTTGTCTAGCTGTCATTCGCCATACCATCGGAAATATTTTTGACGAATGTTATCGTTAGACGCACAAACGAACGGAGACTTCGAATCTGCTCCCAGCTGCTTTAGCAAATAATTCGCTTTTGACATACAACTCACCAAAGTGTAGGACAAATTGCACGTAATGCCTCAAAAATTTTTGACCAGTAACAAAACCGGCATGGAATACGTCAGATTGCGGACAGAATAGTGAATGACAGCTAGACAAAGTTTGGCGGGTGACCGAAAAGCGCAAAAAAAACGGATTTTTCAGTGTCCGACCACCCTACATTCAACCGATCGTTTGACTGTCAGATTGCAACTCCATGTAAATATGGTTGGTACCGTTAGACGCACAAAAGAACGGAGATTCCGAATATGATAGTCACTTTTTGAGATACCATGTTCAATTTTAAGATATGGCCTGTTAAAGTTAATGGCGAATTGCACAAGATCAGACCAATTTTTTGAAAATCTGACAGACGCGCCTGAAACTACTTGAAATGTTCTTTCTAACGAGTCATAACTGATAAAATTTCGTCCACAAACTAGTGAACCGCAGCCGTTCAAAGTTAGGGTGGTGCCACTGGAGAGTGCCGAAATCCCGATTTTCGAGGGTCCATAACTTGGGTTCAAATGCAGCTAGAGAAAATCGGATGGCAAACTTTTTCATGTCTTTTCATGGTCTTCAATCGCTGAAAGTTTCACATCTGTGCGGTGATTTTGAAAAATCAGCTGTACAGACCAATGTTTGATCTTTTCGTGGATTGACTCTTAATGCGCTCGCTCATTTTGTTTGGCCAACTCATGTCTAACTTTTGTTAAAACATAACGCTTGGCAGGGCGTTTGCAGAAAAAGTTATAAAGATTTTTCCAAAAAAAAAACGGAGTGGAATTTTGCGGAAATTTCACAGTTTTCGGAGAATATCTCGCTAACCAGCTAAGATCTGGAAACGGAAGTACCAGAATATGAAAGGCCATTGGAACAACTACAAAATCATATGCGAGCCGCGATCTTAGCTTAAGAAACGAATGAAGGGTGATCGTTTGAATGGAGACTGTGAGACACCAGAAAATGAGCTCGAAAATCCCTGCCGACCCATGAGGGGGTGTAGATCCGGTTCCGGGGGGGGCGTTTCTGGTGGCCGGGCATGCAGTGTTGGTCTTTTATTGAGCTCTATTTTAACATATTTTTATATCAGCCTGATCCGTGAGATGACCCTACTTGCCCTGTCTGTTCGGCACCTAAGCTGATTTTCTCTCAAAATGCATCTTAAAGCAGCGAATGTTGTGTTTACTTACGGACGGAGTGATTCTTTCTTGGAGAAGCTAAAAATTACCTACATCTTAGAATCTTTTAAGTCGAATAATTTTAGCCTTTGACCGGTCTACGTGTATGGGATATCGTTATTTTTAGTGGCTGTCGATCGGTCTTATCGTGATCATGACTGTCGAAAGTTTGAAAACCTGCCCAGTATGCTACCGTAATCTAGTGCTTACTTTCGTTTCAGGATTGCTAAACCATTCCAACCACTACTGACGCCATGACAGTTATCCGTTTTCGTCAACGGAAAAGCCGCAGTATATCGCCATCGCCAATATTGTGGTAGTGTTCTTGATCGTTGGCTTTATTCATGGAACATTGCTTGTTTTGTCGAGAAGCCTGAACTGAACTGATAATTTACAGTTTTCTTTTCAGATCATCGTCTTTGTGTGTCAGAAAGGAACGTCACTGTTCACTTGTAATTGTCGGTTTGTCGTTGTGTGTTGTACAACCAACAGCAAGTCGGTTCGATTGATTCTGCTCAAGGCTTGGCTGGCAGTCATTAATTTCAAGCTTAATTGTTGTGGTGGCACAATCGAAAGCCCAAGCTGATTTTTCGTGAACATTGTCATGCTACGAGGAGTTGTTGGTTGGCAGCTCGCTACGTAAATAAATAAACAACGTTCTTGTTTGTTGCTGAGCCTTCTACTGACAACTAAGCTCCGTAAGTTCCTTTGCTAAACAAGCTGTAGGATAGGAAGGGCTTTGTCTACCGATACCAACGGCACCATACCGTTATTCCTGCACATGTACGATTGGCAAAAGCTAACAATCTAGGTCCCTCAGTGGCCTGCCAAATCGGTAATTGGTCTATACTGATGCGTCTCTATAGGTACTTTTATATTTGAAAAACAAGTCTTGCAGGAGCGTGCCCTATACTGATGCGTCTGGCGAACCAATTATCGATTTGGCTGGCCACTGAGAGACCTAGATTGTTAACTTTTACCTGCTTGAGATGCTACCTACCAGATAGGTGGTTGGTAGCCCTATTATTATGATGTCCGCTGTTATCAGTCTCAGCTTCTCAACTGATGCTCGGTAATCAATGATAATAATTTTGTGTCCGAATCAGCCAGTCGGCAGGGTGTACCAACGCATGATTCAATGTGGTAAGGTAGCGAGACCAAAATTGTGCCGGTTCCATTATAATCCTGTGCCACCAATAGATACGATTTATCTGATGGCATCACCTGAGACCTCGATGGTCGTGATGTTGTGTATTTGCATGATCATGATGGTATTGACATTGTTGCTGTTTGTTAGATCGGTTCTGCACCCAGAAGACACCCAGTGAGCTTTCTTCCGGAGACGGCGAGAGAGACAGAACCAATTTGTATGTGAGCCGAGCGAATCGAGAAGCTCTGATTGATGACAG
Organism: Sabatieria punctata; assembly: GCA_030248155.1. NCBI lineage: Eukaryota > Metazoa > Nematoda > Chromadorea > Araeolaimida > Comesomatidae > Sabatieria > Sabatieria punctata. The sequence goes on from JASANB010005566.1 coordinate 45,795, forward strand.
TGACCGAGATGGTAGAAGAAATCGCTGCGGACTATGAGTCATCGCTGAACGAACTGGAGACCAATCACAAGCCGACCATCAACATGTTAACCATGTTGGCCGAAGAGAACAACCAGTGTGCCTCTGCAGTGGTTAAGGTCATCGAGTCGCATATTCAACAGGTTTTATTGTTTGCTCGTTCAAAATCTCATGACTTTTTCAGTCGTTTGATATTTGTGTATAAACTGCTGTTACGTACGTTTTTATCGTTCACGCTCTGTCGATCGGTTCGTAGTCTTTCCCCATCGGTCGTAAAGCGAATCTTACCTATTTCTCGAAATAACATACGTTCAACTTTAAAATAATACGTGGCGACCGGTTACCGTTGTTGCGCTGGCCGCATTCGAGGCGGCGTTCGGCCGGAACCACTGCCTCAGCGGCGCTCTAACGCATGTTTCTACTCGCCGGGCACGCAAAGCAGAGGGCGATTTGAGTAAAACAAAACTTTCTGCAGGTTGCGCCCGCCAAAAAGCTGCCGGCGTTGTATCTGGTCGACTCTATAATGAAGAATTGCCCCAATTCAAAATATAAAGAGTTGTTCTCGAGGAACATCATCACTACCTTCATGGCAGTCTTTAGCAAGGTAGCCGCGCCGCCCCCGTCCGCTCAAGCCTCCTTCATCTCTCTTTAGGGCGACGAGAAAATGAGGATGGCTCTGTACAAGTTGCGGCTGACCTGGGTCGGTATTTTTCCGGCCTCCAAGCTCTACGGAATCGACATAAAAGCCAATTCGGTCGATCCGCAGTGGCCGATCGCTTCCCCCGACACGTTGCATCGGGGCGAAGGGCAGCAGTCTTCTTCTTCTACGCAGTCGCCTGCCAAGCCGTCGGCATCGACTGGCAACCGGTCGATCCACGTCAATCCCAAGTTTCTCAAGGTACTTTTTGCGTGCTCCAGTTGTTATTCTGTGGCTACCTTTCAGCAGCACCAAACCGATTCGCTTTCCGAGGATGAGAAGAAACTGCAGCAGTTGCAAGAGAAAAGGGATCAGATTGTGAAGGCACAGGCTCCTGAAGCCAATCAGCAGGTACCTGTTTTTGACACTTACCACTTAACCGTTTCTAGGTGCAAATGAAAATAGGATCAATCGGTTGACTTTAACCAATACTATTATTTTTTTCGCCTCTCCAATCTTGTTGTTTGTGTAGATCAGCGGCTGTTGTAGCACTGGTGAATACGCTTGTTTACGACGCAGCCAACCACAGTCTTTAGGGCAAAAAATAAAAAAAAACAACCTATTTTTAGAAAGCTACCGAAAACTGGTTACAGCGAAAGCTCGAAACATATTTTTGAAAAATTAATAAGCAAATTAAGGCAAAAAGTGGGAAATTCATGTACATGCACTTTTTTTGTAAATTCTTTGGAAGCAGCCAACATTTAACCTGCATAATACTTCTTTTGCACTGACCTGACGCTAAGCCTAACAGCGACTGCTTGAGAAATCCTTCGTGCAGCGCAATGCACAATGCTTCGTGCACAATGCTTAGCGGTGATTTTTCTACGCTCTCCTCTTCTGTTCTTATTGTGGGAACCAATTTTCGGCCATTTTTGTTGTGAATTCTGGCACTACATTGATGGTAAATCAGCAATTTATTGCACTACGAATTTGAGTCCAAATTAGTGTTTCTGAGCGTTTTTAGCCCGAAATTCCTTGCTACTACACCGGAACCCGTCCCTGAATTTTTGCCCAGAGAAAACTTGGGACTCGAATTCATCCTCTTGTCGCTTATGTGCAAGGTGTTCAAAATGACAATAGTTCTTTTTGCTGCCATTTTCGCAAACGTTGACCAAATAAGCTGAAATTTGAAACACAGGTCAACATCTCGGGAATTTTGTGTGTTGAAGTTTTGTGCACCACGCTTAACCGAATCCTGAGAAGTGAAGAAGAGTACGTGAAATTGGGTAATTTCAATACATAAAGATTGTGTATGAAAAATGAAAACTTTTCTTTTTTGCTGTCATTTCCTCAAACCTTCATCAAATAATCTTGCCAAATATCTGCTGAAGAGCAGGGAACTGTGTCTGTTAAAATTTCACGCATCAAGATTGCGTCGGTCTTCAGAAAATTTCCTGAACATCGGTTATTTAATGAGTAGTTTATGAAAGCAGATGTTCCTAATTTTCTCAAGCTAATATCGCTTTCTATGTATGAAACGAAACACCAAAGCATTTTTGCAGATATTCTTTGAGTTTCAAATAATTTCGTGATTGTTTATGGAAATGACTGCAAAAAGAAGCGTTCGGTTTTTAAGACGTTTTCTTTAGTTTCAAATTACACAATATCACATATTCTTCAACTTCTCAGGATTGGGTCAAACCTGGCGCACCAAATTATCAACAAAATGACCAGAATTTGGCACATTTGCGGAAGTGGCAGCAAAAGGAAATGTTATGATTTTTGGGGCCACCCGGTGTGATGGGGATAGGTTGTCATCCGAGTGTGTTTTACTTAGACCAAAGTACCCAAGTCGGTGGTGACAGTTCCTGGCGATCCACGACGCGCAGCAAAACGCAGTGCCCCTGGTACACGTGAAGCGTCACCTGTAGATGAGAAGTCAAAGCAAGACAGCACCACCAAACGTATGTCGGATTCAGATGTCGAGTTTAAGGATTCAGACGCGAACCGTTCCACACGTAAAGGTAGAACAAGCGTCCGTTTTTTACAACTCCTCCTTTTAATTCATTCATCGCCTTGCTCACTGACTAGCCTTGAACTGATTTCCCTATGCACTTGCGTTCGACTCTCTGTTCTTTGTTGTGTAGTGTCCTCTGATCTGAACTTAATCGGACGCAAGTGTCTATAGTACTGGTGTGTATGATAACGAGTGACTTGTGCAGGACGCAAGGAAATCTTGGCCAGAGTCGAATCGGCTAATACCAACGGCAGCGGTTCAGATCGGTCGTCGAAGGACCGCAGTCCCTCGCGAGCTAGTAAACGACAGAAAAGTCAACGTCAGTATCGGATGCGCGAGAAAGCAGACTCTCCAGACAAAAACCGATCTGCCGAAGAGGAGAAAGTTGAGGTCGACAATGACAAGGCGGTCGGCGGCGGTGACTCACCGTCTGAGGTGGTGGTCAAACCGAAGAATTCCAAGGCACGACAGGACGTGGACTTACGCAAAGAAAAGACTCTGCCACCGAAAAAGCGCAGGACTCTCGAAAAAGAGCAGAGAGAGGGCGGCTCGGAAGAGGGAGTGATTCAAGAGAAACGAGCCAAAGATGAGCACAGGAAAGGTGACGTTCGTTCGCCTCCGCAGTCTGAACGACGGGCGCCGCGGTCGCACCACCACGACCGACCCCACAATCAGCGAGGATTCAGATCGCGACCACCGCGACAACTGGGGCCGCGTTCGCAACCGGGAGTCAATTCTCTGCTTAGAGGTCCGTTGCTGGGACCGCCTATGAGACCGCCGTTCGCTTTTGATCGGCCGCCGTTTGATGCGCCGTTCTTTGCTGCGCCCCCACCTCCGCCTCCGCCGCCGCAAGAGAATCTGGATCCGATTCCTGCAAACAATAGGATTTTCGTTGATGGAACCGCTTACGAAGTGCAATATATTAACGATGTTCCGGTGATAGAACGCAACGGCGTGCCGCACAAAATATATTTTACTGGGCCGCCGAGAGACGTTGTCATAGACGGAGTGCCCCATTCGTTGGCCTTTGGAGACAGGAAAACGATTATGATCGACGGCCAGCCGCATGTGATACGGTTTGGTGCTCCGTCGCGAGAGTTGTACATGGGCTCCTATCCTTTCCGCGGCGCTTTCGGTGGTCCGCCTATTTTTGCTACCATCAACAACATTCGACACGAGATCCGGCTGGCCGGTCATCCTCCCGAAGTGAAAATTGAGCCTGAACCTTGCTATGAATTGATTGCTCCCATGCTCAACGAGCAGAAACGGCACAGTCTGCCTGTCTTCGACTACGCCACCACAAGCGACACCCAGCAACCTGTCAGTACAGGTACTCCTAATTCGCAACACTTTCTTAGTGAAGTTAGTAGTAGATCATCCGTTGAAAGGCAGATTGAGTGGGCCGAAATTTCGGCGATGGTTTACGGTAGCAAAATTTGCTAGAAATATGGATTTCGAGTCGCGAATACCCTGATTTGGACAAAAATACTGGTAAAAATTGTCGTTAATTTAGCTGTTTTAAAATCTGCCATTTAAAAAGATGTGACAAACGTTTCGTCTAATAATTGCGGCTCAGGAAACGGGGAGGGGGTACCTGGTCCTAACCGGTGGTGTGGCACCGGTTGCATGTAGGATATCGATTTGGTTTCAGGCGGTCAGTCGTCTTCGCTGGATGTGATGGGTCTGCTAATGAAGTTGCGCGAGTCGGGAGTGTTGCAGTCGGCCAAAGCAGCCACGCCAGAGACTGGTCAATCGCCTGGACGGCCTGTTACGCCGCCCATTCCTTCTTCGCACCATTTAGCAGACGATGAGGATTTGCCGAGGGACATCAATCCGCCCCCAAACCTGAAGGATTTCAGCATGCGCGCGCTCAAAGTGTAAGTTGTGGCTTGAGCTCCGGCTTGCTTAACGGTGCTGAGTGTTTCAGCAGATATCAAGCGGTTATCGATTGTCTGTACCAGACGCAGCAGAGATGTCCCAATTGTGGCTTGCGGTTTGATGACCTCAACTCGGTCAAGTACGCGCGACATCTGGACTGGCACTTCCGACAAAACCGAAGGGCTCAGGATCCGAGCCGAGGACAGTCGCGATCGTGGTATTTGGCGGTAGAGGTACTGTCTTTAACTGTGCTGTCTGTTCGAGCGCTGCTCTTGTGTAGATCTGACGGGTTTTGCTGTTCTTTTAGGATTGGGTCAACTACTGCGAACAGGGTGAGGATCCAGCTTCACGAGGTCAGCACTCTATCTCTATTCACGTTTGATTGGTTTGTGTGAACGGACGCTTTCAGCCAAAAGCGATGTATTCGAGAGTAATCACGAGCAACAACGCACCAGCGAACCCAGCTGCAGTGAAGTGCGCGTGTCGGAGGCGCCGGCGGCCTCCAACGGCCAGGCAAGATTGGCTGATTTGCAGCTTTGTTGTCCGCCAACTGACTATCGTTTGCAGGAATGCGATGTGTGCGGTGAGCGCTTGGAATCTTTCTGGGATGAGGACGAGGAGGAGTGGAAATTGCGCAATGCAATCCTAGTCGACGGCAAGGTACGTTTCTCAGTTTCCACTGGATTTTTGTCCACGAAAACGTTTTTTCGCTAAGAATTTGACTTGCTATTCTGTTCTGTTAGAAGTCCTACCTGTCAGACAGTTACACTTCCCCTGGTCCAGTCTGACTGAGCAACTGTTTCAGGTCTACCATCCGGTCTGCTATCAGGACGTGACGTGCGGCACGGCGGCGGTTGAAGAAGCGGACACTGGTGCCTTTCTTGTAAGTCCGATTCGTGCTTGACAGCGTGCGGTGCAGGTGTAGCAATTGGGTGATTGCAGTCTGAGGGCGGCACGGTCTTCTCCGGACAGCTGCCGGGGCTGGAGGTGGAGGTGGAGGTGGAAGCGGAGGAGAGGGCGGCAGTAGTGAAGCAAGAAAGCGCCGATGAAGGAGGCGTAGAGAGTGATCGGACTGTGCTTGTTTCTACTAATGATTCTTCTGCTGCTACTAATGTATTGTCGAGTGCGCAAGGTAATGTTCATTTGGTGCTAGTAAAGGAAGAGCCGCTGGAGAGCAGTGGCCACGAGGAGCAGGTTGATGAGCTAGCGCCGGTGGCCAGTCCGGGCACTCCGCTCTGCGACGACGACGCGCCCACCCCCGGCACCCCTGTGCGAGACGAGATGGACCAGTAGGCACTGACCACTGTTGAACAAGTTGCTTATGCCATATTCAGTTTAATAAATACAGATCGAACCTGTTCTTTTCATATATCTATTCTACTCTCCTTGGGTTTTGTTGTTTGTGATGATGCCGCTTCTGAAAAATAAATTTTTTGGATAATTCGCCTCCTTTACTTACATGTCACGGTCGTTACCGCATACGTGTTGCTTGAATATTCGCTTGATCGTAGAGTTGGTCGATCCTAGACGGGGAATGTGCCATATATGGCTGTTGGCAATGTTGACAGGTTGGTGGGTTCAATTTCCTTGACCATGAATAACGTTAACACTTCTAGCACGAGCAGCAATACTGATGGTACACGGTTCTCTTTGTGTTGTGATTGATCTTAACCCCAATTGGTGGGCTCTGCTTTTGGAGTCTGTTGGTGACCGTCATCAAAACAGTTCAACAGCTCTCGTACGTATTTCTGGTTTGCTTTTAGTTTACTCTTTTCAAAGAGTATTTTTCAAAAAAGTGCGACCTGGCGGTTCTTTGCGAATAACTCCTTTTGGAAGGGTCGGAGCACTTTTTGCCTCATAACCAAAGTTGTAGAGAGGCCCTAACTCGGTACTGTGGTATAACCTAATCTGCGTAACATTACCTAATGCTAATTTGCGCAACGAAAAAAATCTGCTTTTTGGGTAGTTGCGCTGGGCTGAATGCGATTTTTTCAGTGAATCATAATCTAGAGACCATGGGCATTCCAGAAATGTGTTTATTTTGACTGCAGGTCCAATGGTTTCAAACTTACAGAGCCTTAAAGTTGACCGAAAATGTCATTTTTGGCAATTTTCGGATTTCTGGGGGGATTGAAATAACTAGGGACCAACTCAATCGATTTAACTGAAATTCACATATATGGTGTAAAATTTAGTTTCGCATCGATAAGAACCCTGAAAAGTTGACCCGACCCTGATAATGTAATCCCGGCCTTTCCAAGATTAGGTCATTTGATTTTTTATGCTAGTATCTGGTAGTTTTTACAGTCCACTGTAGTTATAAATATGGTTTCTAGTCATACATATAACAGGGGGTCTCCCCCACAAGACTTAGGCCAGACCCCCCGGATAAGGACCCCCGGATCAGGACCCCCTCCCCCGAGACGATTTTTCCAACCCCCGCTCCGATTTTCTGACAAGTAATTTTTTGAGCAAATTTTCAGACACGAAAATTGCCAAAATAGCCCGTAAAACACCACTTTTTAGCTGTATTTCAGCCAAAATTAGTGATTTTTGACGACTGTTAGCGGAAAAATTGCGATTTTTTCGATTTTTGAGCGTTGTTTAGTGCCCAACCACCTTCAAAAATTTGGGTTCAGACCACCCGGCCGGCGCCAGACCATCCCCCAACCCCGTCCCCCCTTCGGCGTTACATGTTACATGTATGTTTCTAGTATTCTGAATCGATTTCAAGCCCTTCCGAAGACATTCCGACACTGTAGTATGTGGTCCTGTCACGAAAACAACTTTTTATCAAGTTGCCTTGTTCCTGCGCAAAGAAATCCCAGATAGAATAGGCACGAAGAGTTTTCATGGTTAGGGAATCCATTGCTGACATAACTATAATCACTGGATTACTGTATTCTGAGGTCCCGACACGAAAATTGTTATTTTTTGCGATTTAGGTGTTCCTGTTGCGGGGAAAAGCTTGATAAAGTAGGTAATCAAAATTGTAAATTGTACATTCGTTCCAGTACCACAATATATGTACAGTAATTAGTGACTTTGGCTATGTCAGAAATGAATTCGCTGATGCCGAAATTCTTCAGTGCCTGATCCGATGTGCGGGGGGAGAAGCCTACGATCAGACCTATGTGGTCCATTTCGCGACCCCCGTTAAGTACCCAAGACGCCCAGCGTCTGATTACACGTTTCTAGAATCTAGTAAAAATTGCCAAAGTTAGGACACTTGATGGTTAACTTAGGAAGCACTTTCACAATTATTGCTCCTTGGAATTTTTGTCGTAAGTCTACCAAAACAGGGACGTAGATTTACAGCTGACATAAAGCAAAGCATAGAATTGTTGAGAAAAGTTGTCTGTTTAGCAGTCACGTTTACTGGAGACCCTGTTGATGTCGATTTGCGGCTACTGCAACGCATACATGTTGCAAGACGCTTCCAATGCTCTTATGGTATTGGCCGCAGCTCACAACACCCAGTAAGCACTTTGTTATCTTGAGTAGAACTACACAGAAGTGGCAGGTGTTAATGCATTTCGAGTCATACTGTAGTTGTACAGTTTCCGTAATTCCGGTGTTAGCAAAATTGATTGCAGCATCGGTTGGAGATCCAGCCAGTCTCTAAGACGCATACCAAGCCTCAAAACGTGAGGCCTGTTAAAGCGGTGTGTTGCAGATCACCTATCCTGTACTGTTCGGATAGCGGCTTAGGCACCGACACGGTCTCAATTCGTAGCGGTATCATGTCTGCTCTCCGAAACACAGACACTTCGCCCAAGAAGGAAACGCCTTTTGCCGCCACCATTTCTCTGTCGTTGTGCTGTAAGAAAAGTGAACAGGGCGTGTCAGCACTTGTATGTAAATGGTTCATCTAGATTTGAACAGGAAAGCCAAAGAATCCACGCAACCGACCGATACAAAGAATTGTCGCATTTTGGTTACGGCTTTACCTTTGATAATTATAGTTCATTAATTAAAGGTTTGCTTTCTAGATTATCAAGCTTTCAGAAAGCACTGCCGCCGACCACCTTAGTTTAACAAACATGTTTTTCGCCGCTCAAAAACAGGTGCGATTGCTAAAAATACGTGATGCGCGTTTTATTGCATTAACTCTTTCAGCATGTTCTAATTGACGCTTGTATTCTAAAGCAGGATTGTGCCCTCATGCAACAGGTGACGTTAGTATGTAGGTGGCAAGGCTGACTGTTGGCATAAAACATTTTCGCTGTAGGCTTGCGATATTACTGGCGGAATTTACTTACGAGTCGACCTACTTAACGGATTGCTACAGTATTTGCTGGTAAGGGATTACAGTCAAACCTCGGCAATTTCCCAAATTTTTGTTGCTCTTTGTTTGGTCTTAGGGAGAGGTGCTCCGTAATGCTATAAGATAGCGTCAGTCACGACATTGAAAAGCGTAGCACTTATGGGTTTGGCTGTATTCTAGTCTATCTTGGTAGTCTGTTTTAGACTGTATTCCTGGCCAACGCCGACACCAGAGCAAAGTTATTATCGCCGTCCATGGACAACGTGGACTACCGACCAGTTTGCTTTTGTCATGGCAAATTTGTGGACGTCGGTTGGGTGTGTTCAGTGTGTCTGTCGGTCTTTTGTAACTTCTCGCCCATTTGCCCTACGTGCCAGTAAGCTGCTTCTTCCTCAACAATCTTCATCTGCCCAACGTGAACATTTCAGAACTGTCTTTAAATTTCTACCGCCTCGAGCCAGACCGAAAAAGCGAAAGAAACCAGTGGCCAAGTAACAGTAACAAGAATAAAACGGAATGCAACAGCAATCACATGTGCTTTTTTCGTGTGATTTTGCGCAGTAAATTTCTCCTCCAAACAGCTAGCAACAGAAGTAGCAAGTTGATGGCATAAATGGAGACGCAGACGAGGCAGACTGTTCGCAGACGGATAAGAACGGAGGCCAGATAAATGCTGGTCACGTTCATCACGATCGTCAGCCACAAGTAGAGATCAGCCGCCGGAGCGGTGTTGAACATTGCTAAACATTGTTCACATTCACTGTGATTTGCTTGTATGTCGTACCCAGAATAAAGAGAAAGCAGTAGATGATGATTCCATAAACGACGTTGCGTTGGTTGAGCCAGTGGTCTTCTCCCACTAAACTTGCCATCATTCCCATGCCTTTGCCCCAGCTGCAATAGCGGCACTGTTTTTTGGTCGATAAATACGGCACAATATTTGGTGCCTACTCAGACATGAGCGCTTTTGAGCAGCTAACGTAGCTGTTGATATCACACAATGGTTTGTAATCTGGCTCCGATTCCACGTAGATCTCCACAAATAGGCCGTAGATGGACACGCACAGTCCGATCAAAGAAACGACGTTGAGGCAGTATTGCAACCAAATGTTTGTCTTCACCATACCTGCCATTCTATTACACGATACCCCTCGATAAATTCGTATCGTTGCGGTTGTTGCAAAAAGAAGGAATAAAAAAGCGATGATGTGCCAAAATCATTTCAGTTTTGCGCAGACGGCTGTGCGGTAAGTTACGGTTGGAGGTCGTGTGACTGACTGGATGGCGTCAAAGAGCGAAGCGGGGGCAGAGAGCAGTGCTGGCAGCAAGGAGCAGATGCTGAGAGAGTAAGCTGTTCGTGCACTGCGTCTTATCCTCGCTACACTCTATTATTGCCAGACAAGCAAAGACCGAGCTGCTTCGGGAGGCCAAAAGAGGATCGGAGCGCTCTGCTACAGTGGGACCTCAAGGCTGGTAAAATGACTTTGGTGGTCTCTCTGTCTATGCAGTGCGTCAAGACAATAGTGCGAGAGCCGCGCTGTGTGGCCGCCTGTTCTCGATTGAGTGTCCGGTACCGGAACGTCATCTTCTCTTGGCTGGCCGCCCACGACTGTCTCCTCAAGCCGGAGTACTGCGCCGCACTGCAACTGTTCCTCGAAGAGCCTCTAGTCTGGACTGACCTCGACTGCGCCGGCGCCGTTGACAGTCGGTTTCTGGGCTGGCTGGGCAGCCGCTGTCCTGATCTGGAGTGGCTACGACTGAGTTGCTCTTTCCGAGCTCTGGACGAGGGTGTCTGCAGACTGCTGAGCTCGCTGAAACGACTGAAATACTTGCAGGTGCAGGAGTTGAAGATAGAAGCGGAGTGTCTGCGTTGGCTGCAGTCAGATGCACTGGACACGCTCATTCTCCAGTTATACGTCCGGAATGAGGAATGGCGCGAGCTGGAGACGGTAATCGCAAACAACCCGACCATCAGCAAATTGTCCTGCGTCACTCGCGGTCGAACTCTGCCGAAAGAAGACCAACTAGTGAGCAGAATAAGCCAGGTGCTGCCGTCGACGCTTACATTTCTGGAGCTGAATAACATCGCAGTTGAGAAAGACACGTTGGCTCATCTGATCACTACTTGCACCAACTTAAAACAGCTGAAATTGTCGGGCGCGCTGCAGTTCAGCATTGAGGCCATGAATCTGGCTTCCCAGCTGTGTAGATGGGAAACGTTTGATGTGTCTTTCAAAGTAACCCCACCAATGGAGACGTACGAGGCACTTCAGTTTCTGCCCGTTTCTGTCACCGATTTGAGTTATCGGTTCGGTCCGTCCAATCGTCAAATGATCGTATCGTCTATCTGTTCCTTGCCGGCATTGACAAGGCTGCGCTACCAGACCGAATTCTTCAACGACGCACTCACAGCCACACTGATGAGCCAGGTGGGTGCGATGCTGCAGTGTCTGGACATTGGTCTAAGCGACTCGTTGACTGACCAGGGTCTGGCGGCTATAGCAGACTGCTGCACATCGTTGCAGTCTCTAGTCATTCACAGCGACGCCAACAAGTACAATCGAATTGCATCTGGCATGCCGCTGTTAAGACTGGTGCACAAGGCGGCATCCACTTTGCGAATCCTCTACTTGAACTATTTTAAGGGACTGAGCGCCGATTTTCTGCAGATCGTTGCAGTTGAATGCCATAATCTGGAGGAGTTGCACCTCGCCGGTGTTCGGTCGGTCAACAATCAGCTGTTGCAGTTGTTGGCGGAGAACAGTCTCAAGTTGCGCTTGCTAGATGTCAACGGCTGTTGGAACATAACCGACCAAGGAATCTGTGCTTTGGCTAGATCTTTGCCACTCAGTCATCTAAACGTGGCCATGTGTTACAGACTGACCAATGTCAGTGTCTTTGAACTGGCTACGCACTGCACTGGCTTGGAAAAGTTCTTGTATCATGGAATACCTGCAATCACTCGTGACGCCATTGCGCACTTGAACGACAGTTGCTGGAAAAGGCTAAAAAGCTACTTTTACCAGTGGTATGCGTGAAGACAATCTTGCTCGTACGAACGTCAACGTGTACAGTAGTATGTGTGCTGTGGTGAATGCGCATACCATACTGAACTGGTACTGATAAACTACAGACTGTATGTCTCCAAGCAGTTGCTTCATAAGCAGTGTTTTTCCAGCAAGAGATGTGCACGGGCCAGGCCGGGCCGGACCGAAAAAAGGAGCCCGTGTACATTTCTAGTACCGTACTGTAGCATCTCTAGTACATCTGTACATAGTAGTGTCCTTTGCACAGTTTCCTGCTGTACTGTACTGTACGTGCTATGCTTTTCTAGGCTCAAACCGAAAGTGACAACGAACAAACGGTTCTTAAAACGATTAGTACGGGATGCTGCTGCAAGTAGGCGCGTTCCAGCAGATGCATCAGCCGCAGTTAAACCAAGCTCAAGCACTGAACTGTCGAAAGTACCAAATGACTTGTTGGAAGCGCATGAGAAGTCCAGCACGAAAAGACAAAAAAAATGCTGACATAGTTTCCTTTCTAAACGTATGGATGGCTGGCTCGTATTTCTTGTACATAAAGCGTTTGTGTTTCATACGCGGTATTGCTGTAGGTACAGTATTCACCAGTACATACTTACACAACAAGAACAAGCTCATACCTAGTTCCTGTCATAATACAGTACTTTAACGATTCTTCTGTGTTGATGAAAGCAGCCAGTACTAAACAACGACAGTAGTGGTTATTTCTTTTTGTTTTGCTGGAAAAGAAGCTCTTTTCCTGTCCCTGCATTCAGATCCTTCGATTGTGCGTTGCTCAACCATTCGTAAAACCATTCAAACTCTTGCTCGTCGAAATCCTCAGGAAACTTTTTGCGATAGTTAATGATGTGGTAATGCTTCTCCCAATATCTGTCGTCATCCAGATGAGGGTGCTCGAACTTCCTACTACGAAGTTTCGAAAGTCGACTGGTACTTTTGGACTTGACGCGTTTCGGCTTATCATCGTCGACCACCTGGGTCAGATAGTCTGGGTGAAACTTGTACTTTTTCTTTGACTTCTGTCCGGGATCCGACTTTGGCCGTTCGCCGTCGACGCGGCCTTTGGGCTTTTGGGAGCGCGATCTGCTGCTCATTGCGAGCGCTCAACCACCAGCACTAGCAACACGTTATGAGCTTTGCGGTAGCCTAGGCGGTTGCTACCATTAGCTAAAAGCAAATTACGCTCATCAGCCTACAGACACCGCGACCACCAAATTTTGGTGATCTGTGCACGAGCTAATTAGCTTCGCTTCACTGCATCCAAATCACTTCAAATGCAGCAAATTGCCGAGCGGCACCAGACCAGCCTTGAAGCTGGCCCCCAAGGTTTTAAGGAAGGCCGTGGCCAGATGGATAGCGGTTTGGGGACTTTTATGGCGTATTCATACTAGCCGTGTCGAAAAAAGTCAGTCGGCCACTTTTCTGTCGGGGGACATTTGCTCCGTGTCAATAAAATTCGGCGACGGAAAAAATTTCCACAAAAACAATATTATTTCGACACGTCTTCTGCTGAATATTCAACAAAAAAGGCCAGCGACAAAAAAAATTTTAAATCTATTTAATAGACAAAAATTGACAAAAGTTTTTATGACAATCGGCTCTTTCCGTGCTGATTTATGCGAAATGTCTCTTCTCTTTCCGACAACAACCTACAGCGATTTCCCCGTTCAGATTTCAGTTTATGGCTTCTGAATTTTGCTCATTCTATGAATGACTTAGAGAAGCGTGACAGGTTAAGCAAGCTCCAAAAATAATCGCTAGCTATAAATCGCTAATTCATGTAGTTGGCCGCCTGATTTAGGATTAATCTCACCCTAACTCTGCCGAGCCTCCAGGTTGATTCGACGATTTTTAGATGATTTCATATACATATCGAATCTGGCGAGTCATTTCTGTGACGTAGTAACTTTTTAAACATCGAAACGTCCACGGACGATAATAGCCACAAGCTTTAGATATGGAAGTTCCTCGGATTTTTCAAAAGGTGATAAATGTGAAAAAAATGTATATGTACTGTAAACAAATCTACAGTTATATTTCATTTACTGACTAAAGTTTTATTGTACGGCTGCTAACCAAAGATACGTAGTTACAATTATGCAGGTATGTACGCTGTTTTACAGAGTTTACAAACGGTGTTGACTCAGTTTTCAGAGTTCTCGGACGCCAGACACCTTCTACAGTATGCTGGACAAATTGACCCCACAACTAGATCGATTAATCGAAAGCTGCTACGAGAAGCCAACAGTTTTGGGCATCCGAAGCGCTGAGGCCAAAGCAATGGAACTGATCACAGAACAAAAACGAAAACCCGACAAATTCAGCCTGCGCAATTCACAGAAAAACCGGCTGCTTTTCAAGTGGTTTCACAGACACAAAGTGGTCTTCCACGAGAACATTATGTTGGACGAGGAGGAAATCGCACATACACATAGCTTGTTGGAGCGCTACAAGGAGTTGGACGGCCAGTTGGATTCAATGGAGGATGACCTTCAACAAGCCAAGGTTGAACTGACCAAAGCAAGACTGCGCACCGACCGCCAGGGCATGGCCGTGTGGGAGCGCAGACTGAACAAGCAAATGCAAGAGGTGGACAAAGTGAAGAACTCGCTGAAACAGTTGCACAAAGAGGCAGATTCTAAAGGCAGCGTCGGACAGTCGCTGGTACACATTTATCGCACCGACGCATTACCTGCTCTGGAAGCTGCGTACAGAAACTTCACAGAAGCACAACGAACGCTGTACTGGCTGGAGGCACAGAAAGAAAAGCATTGGCACATCTGCAATGACAGCTCTTCACACATCGATGCTCTGGCCAGCCGCAGACATCTCGCTGAGGTGGTTGAGGACGTAAGAGGCAAGTGGGAAGACATCGTGGTGGCCCGCGGATTTGTGATCGACTTGACGCAACACTTGCAGATCAGTTTACCTACGAAAACCGACGCCGAACTGAGAAACGTGACCAGGGACCGACAGATAGTGCGCATGGCTGCTGCAGTGGTCGACGAGGTAGAAAAACTGCCGAAGTACACCGTCATGCTGATAAACTCCAAGTTGGACAGTCATTGGAAGGCGTTCTGTGAGGCAAAAGCGGCCAGGGAAGCCGCAGAAAAAGAACAGCTAGCCGCGGTTGGCAGCTCGACTCACAGAACAAGAAGATCGCAGATTGTCTGGCAGCAAGCAAATAAAGTGGCCGTTTGTGCTGCAGTTGAAATGAAATGGCAGGAAGGTGAGATAAAACGGTGCAAAGATTTGACGTATGTGAGCTGGGCGTTCGCCAATTACATGGACCGACTGACTGCCTTGCCTAAATTGCAGAGCTACCAGAAGGAAATTCAAGACAGTTTAATGAAATTGAGCGTTCAGAAAGGAGAGATGGCGGTGTTGAGCTCGATGAGACGGATGGACAGACACGTGACGACAACGCTGCAAGGCTACCAGAAGAAAATTCCGGACGATCTAATACAATTGTGCAATGAGAAAGGAGCGAGTAAGGTGGCAAACTCGATGAGATGGGTTGAGAAAGAAGTAAAGAATGTCGAGCGTGAGATAGTTGAGTATGAGCGAATTCTGCAGCCCTTCTTCAAGCGAATCCGAGAAATAAGCGTGCAAAATCTGGCGAATGGGCATCGCGACGTCGCCGCACAGCTCTGGCGTCTGGTCAAGGCTTGTGAAGATGGCAGACAAAGTGTGAGATCGCAAGAGGCAGCATTGGCGTTGACCAGTCCCTCAAACACGAGCGCCAAAGCCAAACATCAGAAAGCCCTGCAGGAGGCAAATGCTGTGCTGGCAGAAAAAGAAGGACAGCTGGCAGGGATTGTGGAGAGAAAGCCGAGGTACAAGACGGCCAGTGTGGCTTTGTTTCTGGTGCAGCAACTGGAACACGCTATCATGCATCTGGAGTGCGATATAGAGTGTGCCTGGCCGGATGAGGCTAAGAGAAACCGCTACATAGAGATGCACATCGAGCTGCGCAGACTCCGGAAAGACTGGTCCGAGGAAATGATGCCCTTGCAGAACTGTGTATTCGTATAAAAATTTGTTGAGGCGAAAATGAGTGACGTTTATTTACTTGACTTGGTTGTTCTCTGGTAATGGTGATAGTGACATCTTAACTATTAATTCCATTGTTTCTCTATTACATTTGAAAGCCTAAATCTAAGGAAACATACAGTGCATTCGGAATCGGGTTTGTGACTGCAATCGGCTAGTTTTCCGTTTGTGCATACGTAGATCTCCGAAGTAAATATATATATTGAAAGTGCGTCACAGCAGAAAAAGGACCGGTATTCATACACGCAATAGTAACGCAAGAAATGGTGTTCAGTTTCCTAAAAATTTCACAATAGTTTCGATAAATTCTGAGACCTTTGACTTCAGAATCGGAATAGGAAGTGCCAGTGCCAGTTCCGACCAGACTCGGAATCGAAATCAGAATTCTGGTCAGATCCTAGCCAGAATGTTCTTCATGAGCCATGGACAGTAGATCTGGTTGCAGTGAGGTCGGAACCAGAATCTGAGCTTTGTCTCGCATGACACATCCATCCATGCTCCAGGGAGAAGTTGTCTTTTAGAGTGTAGTATGGCGTAGACAACAGAATGTCCTCAAATTTATGCTTAATCGATAGCAAATTGTCATACCCACACGTCCGTGCGAAAAGTTATCCGTCAATCGGGTCGAATGTTACGATTGCTTTACTAAGTGGATGTCAGAACAGCCAATTTCTATTTTTTTGCATTTTTTAATTTGTTGTTTTTGGTTTGCTGAAACTAAATGCCTAAAGTAGGCCTCTCAAATGGTAGAATTAGTAGCTATTGTTCACAAGATGAGCGATGAGAAACGCTCTTTTTTATTTTTTTCGTAGTGATGATAGTCGTTTCAAACGAGCTGCAGTCATGTGGGTGACCCCGCGCGCATTTCCCGCACCACGCTGGGGGTCCGAATTAGTGGGGGTTCTGGGGGTTCCGATTCCATATTACCCGATTTCTGCCTGGGAGCGCTGGCGCGTATGCAAATCGCCTCTCCAGAAAAACGGAAACAGTGAGGACGTATGGTACGCGTGGTACGCTGTGGTACACCAAGCTTTCCGAGTTTTCCAATGTCACAAATCGCCTCCTCGAAAGTAGGAAAGTTGGAAAATCGCAAGTTACACCATAAGAGAAGGCGAATAAGCAGTAGTAGTGGTAAAATGAAGAAAATGAGCGCAACAGCTCATGCTGGAAACGATTGCTTGTCACGAAATTGTTTCATTCAATAAGTCGAAATATATAAAATCTTGCTGTGTGCAAATCCATCCCTGGCAAGCTAAAGCTGAAGAACTCGTATTCTGTGTGTGGCCTTGCACACGGACTCAGTTTGGCTTCCCGTAAAAAAAGGTGCTAACCATTTATCTACTTGTTAACACTGCCAACAAGAAATAACTTGTTCGCCTGACAACAAACCTAAATCTAAGCTGACATAGATTCAGAGTCGGGTTATGACTGTAAATCTGCTTATTTTGTTTGAGGATAGATCTCAGAAGTTGATTTCTAAATTGCAGGCTGCGTCAATATGTAGTCACAGTGTTGACCAAAAAGAGAAAACATTTTAACTTATGTAAAAGCAAGCACCATTAAATACGTATACCAGTGGCGTATCCAGGATTTTGGAAAGGGGAGGGTGTAAAATTTTGAAAGTGCCTGGTTGGGCCGCTGCCCAACCAGGGTAAGAAAATTTAGCAAAATTAGCCTTCAAAAACGCGTTTAAAACGCATTCCGAGCTTAAAATTAACAGAAATTACAAGTTTTAGTAGTTTATAATGGCCTGGTTGGGCTTCTGCCCGACCAGGGCGAGAAAATTTTGAAAATTTGGCCTTCAAAAACGCATTTAGAAGGCATTCTGAGCACAAAATAGACAGTTTTAGTACATAATTCATTAGTTTCTTATATTTTTGACAGACTTTTTCTTCCTACCTCCACCGCAAAGGGGGTGTACACACCCTACACCCCCCTGGATACGCCACTGACGTATACGTAAAAAGCATGGGTACCAAATATCTAGCAATTCATAATCTAAATTCGAAAATGTAGCAAGAAAATTGAAAGCGCAGTATCACAAATGACTGCAAACTGCACAGACATACGTACTGTATCACAGCAGAAAATCCAAACTGTTGGTGTTATCTTGCGCGCAAAAAGATAGGTAGACACAAAGCTGCCCCAGTGCAACAATATCAGCCTGCAAGTGAAGTTTACGAAACAAATACGTGCATGCATAGTGCATGGAAGTGCTGAACTGCTGTTAGAATACGTACTTGTGCAGCTAAAATGCGAGAATTAGATGAGATGCACGCAGCAAAAGGACAGACGAAAACTCCACAATCATGGCCATTTTTCTGTCGTGGCACTTTTGGAAAGACACTAGTCCATTGTGTGTGATAGCGGGATCTCATACCGCTCTTCGGCTTATTGTATCAGTTGCCTAAACCAACGGACAACGCGAACACTCACAAGCAGAAAACACGGTGTCGTCACGTACTCAACGTTCTCCAGAACGTCCGATCCGTTTCCATTAAAGCAGTCATAGTAAGTTAGCGTTAGTTAGCGTTCATTCAAGAAATTAAGATAACATACCACAGATACAAAACCACGTCGACCTCCAACCGCTCTTTACATATGGTGCAACGAAGGAGGATTCACGTTGGGAGAACGTCGACGAATTGCCGGCGTTACCGATATGGAATTTTTTTGCATCCGGTTATGTTGGTTGTTCTAGTGCAGGTTTTCCAAACTGTCGTGAAGCATTTTCCAGTTTTCATATTTTCCATTTTCCAACTTTCCTACTTCTTGGGGAGGCGATTTGTGCTCGCCCGCCCCTTCTTTCTTTCTGCCTGCCTGCCCGCCCGGTTCGTTGTCGTTCGCCTTTCTTTTTCTCTTCTCTGCCAGCCAGAATCTTCGTGAAAAAATGAGCAAGCGAGGTAAGTTATACATAGAACGTAATTTATTCATTAGGGTAAACCGGGGAACTTTGAACAGGGGACAACTTTGAATGAACAGGCGTGAGATTTGCGCGTTTTTTGCGCCGCATGGCGCTCGCGGTTCGCTTTTTGGCCTATGGTTGCGCTAGTTTATCGCCAAAGACTCCAGGCTACACGACCCTACCAAATAGTAAGGGATCTGTTGCTGTTAGCCAGCGCTATGTTGCTTGAAAATATCGGTATCTTAACGGCCGAAAACTTTACGACGAGAAAACTTTAGGTTCCAATGTCCCAAAGTAGTCAAGTTTTATACTGTTTTGCTCCCCAGACCATTCTCTTTACAATAATGTGTTTATCGTGTAGCCATTTTGATCAATCTTGCGTAGTATATGTAGACTCCAAGTAGATTAGACTTTACTTGGGTTATATGCGTATGTACAAAGGGGCTAATAAACACAACACAGCAGCTCTATGTATAAACACTACACAAGAAGATCATTACAACAGGATGTATATCATGTATTCACATACTACAGTAGTGGACACATCAACCACCCTCCTTCCTAAAATGAAGCTACCATGTTCATCTTCAATATGAGAGTCTTGGAGGCGGTTGACCTTTGTTTTTCCGAGGGGAGCGTCGCAGCTCGGCTTTCTCCTGCAATCGTGTCCACTGTTGCTTGACATGCGGTTCTCTGTTAACCAGATACTCGACTTCCTGAAGCTTCGATTGATCTTCGTTGCATCGGCGCATGCGTCGCGCATTCCAGGTCTGGCCATCAGACAATCGGTATGACCAGTTGCCTTTCACTTCGACCACTTTCAACGGTTTTGACCAGGGGCTTTGGCCCTTCAGAGTGTGTGGGCGTTTGACGCGAACCTTCTGACCTACTCTGTATGGTCCTCGATTTCTGATCTCTTTTGGCTGAACATTGCTGGCTTGTAGTTCAGCTTTCCCATTCTCTCTCTTCTCCTCCCTTTTCAGTCGATTCCTGACCACTTCATATGGCAGCCTGATTCAGTGTCCCAGAAATAATTCGGCTGGACTCTTAGGCGCGCTCTGGTCTGGAGATGTAGCTCGAAAGTGAGAGAGTAGGTCATTGAGCTTTTGTTTCCAAGGTTGTGAGCTGCTCGAGTACGCCTGTAAACCATGCTTCAGGTATCTATTGAACGTTTCCACAAAGGCGTTTTGTTGAGGAGTGTAGACAGGTATGAGCTGATGCTCAATATCGCACTGTTGTAGAAAAGCCTTGAACCATGAACTGGTGAACTGCGTTCCATTGTCAGAAACCAGTCTCGATGGACAACCATAGCGCGAAAACAACTCCTGCAACCAATTAACGATTGTGTTTGAAGTGGTGGTGCTGGTGCACAGTATTTCCGGAAACTTTGAGTAGTTATCGAGCAGCACCACAATGTATTTGGCTTGCATAGGTGCATCAGCGAACGGCCCAGTAATGTCAATTGAGACTTCTTCCCATGGCTTGTTTGGCACATGTAGATGCATCTTTGGCATTGCCATCCTGGGGTTTGATTTGGCCGAATCCTGACATGCCGCACAGTGTTGCACGAAATGCTCAGCTTCTTTGCTAAAGCCAGGCCACCAGTACGTCTCTCTGAGTTTTCGCTTGAAACGAACAATTCCAGGGTGACCTTTGTGCGCAAATTCTAACAGCTGACGTCGCAGAGCAGTTGGCACCAGAATCTGACATGAATCTCCTCTCACTATGCAGCCACCTTCTGTAGATAGCTCATCTTTGAGTGAGTAGAATGGTTTGATGTCTGGTCGAACTTTGCTCTTGTTTGGCCATCCATGCTGTATGAACTTATGCACTTGTTGCAACACAACATCCTTTCTCGTTGCTGCTTCAAATCTCCTGAATGAGAAACCATCCTGGTTGATGCAGCTGATCACTGCCTTCACTGCAGGGCTTGTCTTGTCCACCAGTCTTGAAAGTGCGTCTGGCACTAAGTTGTCTTTTCCTGGTCTGTATTCCACTGTGAAGTTGAATTCAGACAACCGATCATGCCAACGCGAGAACTTGGACGATTTTCGTGCGTCTTTGCACTTGAAAAGCAGTGAAGTGAGAGCTTGATGATCTGTACGCAAGGTGAATGGACGTCCTAGCAGAAATTTGGCCCAATATTCGCAGAAAAACATGGCTGCATAGGCTTCGCGCTCATTGGCAGCCCAGTTTCGTTCTCTTGGACTCAATGTGTGGTGACCAAAAGCGATTGGTACTTCTTGACCACGTTGCACTTGAGATAGAGCCCCTCCAATACCAACTTCTGATGCATCAGTAGACAGGAATGTTGCGTACTGGGGGTCGAAGATGCTGAGCTTTAGATCCTCACAGACAATAGTCTTCATCTTCTCAAATGCGCTCTGCTGCTTTGGACTCCAGTGGAACTTTGCGTTTGCTCGAGTGAGCTCTCTCAATGGCTCTGCAATATCTGCGAACTTTGGCAAGAAATCAGCGTAGTAGTTGAGCAGTCCCAAAAAACTTTGCACCTCCTTCACATTGGCAGGCACAGCCATCTCTTTGATCGACTCCAGGTTCTTTGGATCTCGGCTGATTTTGCCTTCTGAGATAATGTGACCCAGGAATGTCACTGTTGGCACACTAATCACGCACTTGTCGAGGTTCAACCGCAGATTTTTGTCATTTAGTCGTTGCAGCACCTGCTTAAGTCGTGAATTGTGCTCTTCTTTGGACGTGCCGTAGATGAGAATGTCATCGATGTATGGTTCACAGCCAGGCACTCCTGCTAGTGTCTCTGCTACTAGCTTCTGAAAGACAGCTGCTGAATCTTTCAACCCCATTGGCAACTTCTTGTAAGCATAGAGACCCTTGGGCGTAATTGTTGTAGTCAGCAGGCTGCTCTGTTCATGAATGTCTATGTTGAAGTATCCCTTCCGCAGATCCAGTTTGCTGAAGACCTTGGCTCTGCTCAGGCGATCGTAGAGATCCTTTATGTTTGGAAGAGGAAATCTCACCGGCTCCACTTGTTTGTTCAGTGGTGTGAGATCGGTCGTTATCCTCACTCCATTGTTTGGCTTGTCAACAGTGACCATGCCATGCACATAATCTGAACGTTCCACTTTTTCCCAGATGCCTTGTTGTTCCATTGAGTCTATCTCTTGCATCGCTTTTTCTCGCCGATACAGAGGTATGGATCGCAACTTCTGTGGCACTGATGCAACTGAATCCGGTTTCAGCTTGATGCGGTGCTTGTAGCCTGGATATTGACCTATGTCTGCTTTCGTGAGATTTCGCACCTCAAGCAAGAGCTCTGTCAAACCAGCTTTCTGCCATGTCCGCAACTGCTCTGGTGAAACGTCCATCTGGTTCTCTGTTGTCACTCCCAACTCGAGCTCTTTAGCTTCTGGACTTTCTCTGTCTTTCTGCTTGCTGTCATTGGAGCGCAACTCTTGCTTTTGGATCTCTACTTTCGGTTCTTGTGTGTCTTTTGTGTTGTCATTCGAGTTGGCAATCCTACCCTGGATGTCGGCCACTGTACGCACTTCAAACGTTCTGCCGTCCAGCAGTAGACCCAACGCACTTATGGCATTCTTGCCGAAAATTGCCCCATAACTGTCAGGCAAGACCAATATCTTGATCTGTGCACTTTTGTCTTTGAATGTGAGTGTAGCTAGGAATGTACCTTTGACTCCATTGATCTTGCTTCCATCGAAATTGGTGATATCACCTTCTGCAGGGTCCAGTGTAGACTCATTGAAATGTTTCTTGTACTGTGTCCATGTGATACCAGTGATGTCAGAGCAACTGTCAGTCTCAGCAGTGATCGTCATTGACTGGGTTTCAGTTGTAATCAGAATAGAACTCACGAACTGCTGAGCTCTTGAACTGTCAATTACACCAACTCGAATTGTGTTGTTTCTGGAGCTGTGAACTGACTTGCTTTGTTTCTGATTCTGACTCGACTGGTTCAATTTTTTGTAACAACAGCACTCAAAGTGGTTCATTCCTTGGCAGAAGTTGCATTTCTTGCCTTTCGCTGGGCACTGAACATTGCCTCGAGTGTGTCCTGTTCGACCACAACTCTTGCATTTCTCAGTAGAGCCGTCCTTCTTTGACTTTAGTGGAGACTGCATGCCACGATATGACCGTTTCTGTTGCTGTGCCTTTGACACTTTGTTGTCTGCATTCAGAGGCAAAGAGAGACGTGCAGAGTCTTGTCTGGCGCGCTCATCTGCCTGAACTATACTCATAAAGCTGTCCAGGTCTACCTTGCCTTGCGCCAACAATTTCTCCTGCGCTTGCTTGCTCTGAACACCTTTTGTCAACTGCACACCCAATAGAAAATCTGCCATTCTGGTTGGCGAAATGTTGCCTTGCTCATCTTTTGGGAAGTTCTGGATGCAGTCTGTCATCAATGCACGAAGTGCCAACATGTACTCATCAACTGTCTCGTGAGAATCTTGTGTTCTGCTGGCAAAGTCATAGTACGCGCGAACTGCATTGACCGGACGATGAAAAATCTCTTTGGCTGAGTTCAGGTACTCATCGAACGTCATGTCGCCGTCTTTGTCATAATCTTTGTGTGCACCGAACAGAGTCTGACCATGTGAACCCAAAAGCTGTACCAGCAGAATGTTCTTCTCTATGTGTGTCATTTTCTGATCTGGAGCCAACATTGCATCATAGAGTGTGAGGTACCTGCGTAGTGATCGTTCCCAGATTGGCCATTTTTGCTGCGGTGCTTCGCTTGCCAGGGGCCAGTAGTCTTTGGGTTGCACGACAGGAAGCCTGCGCACCATGCCTGCTGCTCCTCTGCTTGGTTCTCCACCAGCTCTGTTTTGGTCCATTTGCGCTCACGATTGAGTTCTTGAATCAGACTGCGTCGCCAGTTGATCTATCTTGCGTAGTATATGTAGACTCCAAGTAGATTAGACTTTACTTGGGTTATATGCGTATGTACAAAGGGGCTAATAAACACAACACAGCAGCTCTATGTATAAACACTACACAAGAAGATCATTACAACAGGATGTATATCATGTATTCACATACTACAGTAGTGGACACATCACATTTCATACTGAACTTTTTCTATGCTGTGAAGAAGAGAACTTTGAACACCCTTATAAATCTGATTTCCTTGTCTTTGCATATTTTAGCCTCATGTGGTCAGGGGGTTTGGTGGTTACCACTCAGCTGGAAACGTTAACCCCTCCCTACCTTACATCCCAAGGAAAAAAATTAGGAAGACCTTCCCAGCCCAACATACAAATATTAGTAGCGACTCCATTCCAGTACAACTCTCCACTTCACTCCAGTCTAAGAAACTAGCTTAGAAATCACTAATTCAAGCTTAAAATTCGCTTAGAATGCCTTTTGTAACTGAATTTAGTGTTTCCGCTGCTGTCATTTAAGACAAACCGGTGTTTTTAGAGACCCTTTCTGTTGTACCTATATTGTTTGTTTTTAGCTGAAAAACGCTATTTTGCATTTAGCCTATAAAACGTGCTAAAACCCATTTCCAGGCGTTTTTTGAGATTTATGAAATTTTGTATCCCTTTCCTGAGCGAAACCGCCTCCTGAACGCCCTCCAGACGGAGCCGCCCCTTACCTCCTCCCCCAGGCCGGCCCGGACGTATTACTTGTATGCCACTTTGCCTATCTTATCTGACTGAACGAATTCTAAACACGGTGTTCAAAGTAGCCCCACATCGGGGGCCACTTTGAACACCCATGTGTTTTTTAAAAAAACTTGGTCACACTCATCTTTGGTTGAACGTACAACATTCTATCTGACATAATTTTGAAGAGCACACTTCAAGCTTTCGATTGCATTATGAATGGTCATCCTAGCTTGCCTAAGGACCTGAATCCGTACGCTCGAAATTTCAAAAAAACGTTATTCGTTCAAAGTACCCTATTTATTTACCTCAAACTACAGTTACCAAACTCAAAACATTTCAAACCAAAAAACCAAACAAACTATACCAACAACATAAAAAGCTACAGGCTGTTTATTGTACAGGGTGTCTCAAAAAATGATCACATTTCTTTTTACTGCCATTTCCGTAAATTTTGACCAAATAGGCTGAAATTTGGACCATAGGTGCCAAAAGTCGGGCAATTTTATGTGTTAAAGTTTGGTGCACTAGGCTTGACTCACACCCGAGAAATTTCAAAAAAAGTGAAATTTGGTAATTTCAATAGTGAAAGGCGGTCACCGAAAAATGGAAACATTTCCTTTTCCTATATCTTTTCTAATTTTTGACGGAATTGGATGAAATTTGGAGTGTAAACGCAGAAGTTCAGGGTAATTCGTGTGTAAAAAGTTGACGCATGAACTCCAACGCTATCGTTAGAGTTTTGGCGATAATGTAATGTAACGTTTTTTCGGTGACCGGCTTTTGGTATTGAAATTACCAAATTTCACTTTTTTTGAAATTTCTCGAGAATTGGTCAAGCCTAGTGCACCAAATTTTAACACATAAAATTGCCCGAGTTTGGGCACCTATGGTCCACATTTTAGCCTATTTGGTCAAAATTTGCGGAAATGGCAGTGAAAAGAAATGTGATCATTTTTTCGGTGACCGGCTTTCACTATTGATTTAACAAATTTCACTTTTTTGAAATTTCTCGGGAATGTGTCAAGCCTAGTGCACCAAACTTTAACACATAAAATTGCCCGAGTTTTGGCACCTATGGTCCACATTTCAGCGTATTTGGTCAAAATTTGCGGAAATGGCAGTAAAAAGAAATGTGATCATTTTTTTGAGACACCCTGTACTATGTCTATTAGGGTACATATTGCTATGAATAGGGTAATCCGGGGTAATTCGGCACATTTTCATCCGGACACGATTTTCAGTTTTTAAAAAATATCTCGGCCCAATTTAATTGACCTGGTTTTCTACATCTAATTTTTCTTAGTTAGATTGTGCAAAAGGTTTGAAGCCATTCCGATCATTCTACAATGAATGGCGAGCGATTCATTTTCGATTTTATTCATGCGCCGAATTACGATTAGTCTGTTCATTTGCCATGATAAACGAAAATTAAGGAGGTTCCGAATTTCCCACACTGCATTAGCTGTGTCCAATCCGCAATGCTCATTATGTCGTATGGAAGAGTCGTTCTGTGCTTTAGGTCGTGGAGGATCGTCGGGCTCCAAATTCCGGATTTCATTGGGGTTGCCAGTGGGCGCAATCATGAACTGCGCCGATAATACTGGTGAGTACGAGTAATCTCTGTAATTTGGACTTTTTCGCAACCATACATGTGCATGATCCGCCGTTCAGACGGGACAGCCAGGTCGCCACGCATAGTTGTCTGGCTGAAATCTCGAAATCTCAGTGAGAAATTCAAATTTTGGCCGGAAAGTAGAAATTTTCATATTTCATTCATCATCAGTCAGGGAAAATTGAAGCGTTCAGACGAAGAAATGCCTCAGTCCACTTTTTGAAAAAATTGAGTTCTACTCGGCAGCACAATCCCCTAACTATAGACATGTTAAATACAAATCAGTTAATCTGAAAACATTCTATGTCATAAGTAACACTAACGCAATTTTTAACAGTGCTCAAAATTCAGTTGAAGAAAAGCCTAAGTCCAAGTCAAGAAGCTCAATATCACACACAAAATTAGAAATTTGGCCTAGACGGCTGAAAGTTGATACACTCATACATAGTATAGCCGAGTTCTCAAACTCCTGAAAAGAAATCCCAGACTTGATGCTTCAATTCGAGGATACAGTAACAGTCTGCTTAACTATTGAATCAAAATTTCGAATTTGATGTTCTGGCTTACTAATCAGAATTTTGACTTAAAAATCGGGGGTTTTAGAGTTCTTTTTGACTACTTTAAGAAGCATCGGTCGAATTGCGTTTTTGAAGAAAAAAATTTTCGACCCCATCTCGGCCCCAATAGCTTATCTGTAACCCCTAAAATCTATGCTCTATATTTGGATTATTGTAGCGCTATCCTTAAGCTACAGAATGGTGGCAAGAGCGCTGGCGTACGCCTACCTACAGGTTCTGGAGTAAATTAGCTAATGGCTGAAAATCACAAATTTTTGCGTCATTTACTAAGGTTGGTTAACATTTTAAATTAAAATTTCTCATTCAATAATCATTGTTTAAACTTAAAAATCGGGGGCCTTAGAGTACTGATAGACTAGTTCAAGAAACTTTGATCGAATGCCGCTTTTGTATACAAAAATGGGCCTTGCGCCACCTTTTGGCTCCTTATTCTGCAATCGTTCAACGTAGGTTTTACATTTCAGATTATTGTAGCTCTACTTTTAAGCTGCAGATTGATGGCAAGATTGCTAGTCCGCTACCGGAGTTCTGGAAGGCAATCAAGCCTACTAGCTATAATCGCTGACTTACTCTTACTGATCTTTTTTAAATTTGTGACTATGGACTTAGGCTGTTTTATGGTTTAGACCTTAAAACAGCCTAAGTCCACTATCACAAATTTTTAAAAATATCCAAATCAGGAAACATGTGGTGGCTCAAACTCAGGTGGAGAGTAGCACTGGTATGGGCCTCTTTTGGCATAATACACTTTAGGCCATAGCATTTTGCACAATTTATTTCAGTCTGGCCGAAAACTTTGAACGCGTTTTTCTCGTTTCATCTATTTATGGACTGAGGCATTTCTTCGTCTGAACGCTTCAATTATGCTTTTTCAAAATTTTCTCGCCCTGGTTGGGTGCTGCCACTGGCACTGCCCAACCAGGTCTCTTCAAACTACGTACTGAAACTCTTAATGAATGCTGAGAATACCTTTAAAATGCGTTCTGGAAGGCTAATTTTTTAAAAATTTCTCGCCCAGGTTGGGCAGCGGCCCAATCCAGGCCTTTTAAAACTACTGAAACTTTTTATTAATTTCATTTCATGATCAGAATGCCGTTTAAATGTGTTTTTAAGCATGTCATTAGGTTTGACAGTGTTTCTTTAGTAAATGTCTGTAGATGCAAAGAAATCACTAACTTAGGTGTTTGAAAATATTTACTGTGTTTTTATGACTTTGCTAAAAAGTCAGGAATTTTCACGGAAAATCGGGGAATTTAAAAGCCCTGATCTGTATTAACCCTGTCAGCTAGCATTTTTGGTTCTGGGAGCAATTTCAAATTTTTAGCCTTCGCTGAAAAAGTTCCGGTTCCACCGGAATTTAGGTAGTTCCGGTCCGGTTGCTTCCGGTTCCGGTTTATCGCCCATGGAGACTTCCCAGAAACCTCTAGCAACGTTCAGTAGAATTTAAGAGTCGGTCTCTGAACCGATCGAGTCTCAGTATTCAGACCCCAAAATTGAAACTTTGGGCTAGAGAGCTGTAAGTTGGTACACTAATACATACTTATGAGTTGTCTTTCGGCCCCAAAGGATTAGTGGATTTGACGCTCCAATCCCGAGATACAGCCTTCTGAAAATCAGCCCGCTTAACTATGGGACCAAAATTTCAAACTCGAATTTCTACCCAACCAGCTGGAGCTGGAAGATAAAAATTTGGGTTTTTGCGTAACTTTTGGAGTACTTTAAGAATATGCAGTCCAATTTTGTGTTAGAAGAAAAAACAATTTTTTCGACCTCTTTGGCGGGCCATAACTCGGCTGGAACCCCCTAGAGGCGCTTTTTTATTTCATAACTTTGTAGCGCTTTTTATAAGCTTCATTTTGGTATAGAATGTGCTACGATTGCTGGTGGCCAATCGAGTGAAAATTGGCCTCAAATGTCACCAACTCGAAAAATTCGCATGTTTCACTATAGACATAATTTTCCAAATCGAATTTCTGACTTAATAAACGGAGTTGAGCTTTGAAAATTTGGGTTTCCAGAGTACTTTCAGTGTGCTTTCGGAATATTTAGTGGATTTAGCATTTAGAGGAAAAAAAATTTTTTTTCGACCTATTTGGCGGGCCATAACTCGGCTGGAACCCCCCTAGAGGTACTTTTTTGTTTCATAACTTTGTAGCGCTTTTTATAAACTTCATTTTTGTATTTTATTTTCTTGGATTTGTCGTGGCCAATTCGGTGAAAACTGGCCTCAAATGTTGAGAACTCATAAAAATTCGGCCTTCCAAGCGAGGGAATTTTTCGAGTTTATAACCTATGAGGCCAATTGTCACCAGAATGGCCACGGGCAATCGAAGCATATTCTATACCAAAATGAAGCTTATAAAAAGCGCTATGAAGTTATGAAATAAAAAAGCGCCTCTAGGGGGTTTCCAGCCCAGTTATGGCCCGCCATAGAGGTCGAAAAAAAATTTTTTCCTCGAAATTCTAAATCCACTAAATGTTCGGAAAGCACACTGAAAGTACTCTGGAAACCCAAATTTTCAAAGCTCAACTCCGTTTATTAAGTCAGAAATTCGATTTGGAAAATTATGTCTATAGTGAAACATGCGAATTTTTCGAGTTGGTGACATTTGAGGCCAATTTTCACTCGATTGGCCACCAGCAATCGTAGCACATTCTATACCAAAATGAAGCTTATAAAAAGCGCTACAAAGTTATGAAATAAAAAAGCGCCTCTAGGGGGGGTTCCAGCCGAGTTATGGCCCGCCAAAGAGGTCGAAAAAAATTTTTTTTGTTCTAACACAAAATTGGACTGCAGATTCTTAAAGTACTCCAAAAGTTACGCAAAATCCAAATTTTTATCTTCCAACTCCAGCTGGTAGGGTAGAAATTCGAGTTTGAAATTTTGGTCCCATA
Organism: Sabatieria punctata; assembly: GCA_030248155.1. Classification (NCBI taxonomy): domain Eukaryota; kingdom Metazoa; phylum Nematoda; class Chromadorea; order Araeolaimida; family Comesomatidae; genus Sabatieria; species Sabatieria punctata. The sequence goes on from JASANB010005566.1 coordinate 75,302, forward strand.
GTTAAGCGGGCCGATTTTCAGAAGGCTGTATCTCGGGATTGGAGCGTCAAATCCACTAATCCTTTGGGGCCGAAAGACAACTCATAAGTACGTATTAGTGTACCAACTTACAGCTCTCTAGGGCAATGGGCCAAGACTCGATCAGTTCAGAGACTGACTCTTAATTTTTGCCAACTTGTTTGTTGTCCCCTCTGCCTCTGGGCACCCCAATGCACACGTATGTATTAGTAAATGTGAAATTAAGGTAACAGTAAAAGGAACAAATTTAGGTCAAGTAGCATTTTGAAAACAGTAAATATCGACTAGAATGTATTCTATGTGTAGGTTCTGTTTTCAATGTGTTCGTTAGCGTTGTGAGACGCTAATTGTACTCACAGATTGACTTCCTAATGCGTTTCTAACGCCAAAATTTAGAAATTTTATCAGACTGTTTTGATAAAGTAAATTTGATGTCAGCTAAATTATGCATGCATTTGGTATAGAATAAGTAGACTAGACAAGCCTTGCTTTGTTTGTGCGAATTCTCTGCTAATCAAGGCTTCAAAACCGCAATTTGTGTGACGATCGATAGAAAAGAAAAGAAGATGAGTATGTGTGATGTTTTACAGGTGCCAGAAATTTGTTCGTAATATCTGTGTTTGGCGTGAAGGGACGTCTGAACCGACTGCCAGCTGCAGGACCTGGCGATATGTTCGTGGCTTCGGTGAAGAAAGGAAAGCCAGAGTTAAGAAAGAAAGGTACGTAATTGGCCTTTTAACTTTTAGCATTTCGCGAGATAGTCAGCTTGCTTAACTATGGGCTGGGGGCAAGGGCTACAAAATATCAAGATACAAAATTAATTAGTCGAACGAATTATAAGCCAAACGTCCCATTGGAAAAACAAAATTTTTGGTTTCTTATTCGGAATCTAATTTTTTTCCATGAGTACTATCTATTTAAAGCATGTTTTTGCTAGTTTTCTTAAAAAATTTAAAAAATTCCTGAGTAAGTTGACTCCGCTGGGTATTAGTTGTTGATGAAAAAGATTCCACTGACCTTTTGGACGACTAGATAGGTAGATAGATAAATAGAAATGTGTGTGCGTGTGTTCACTAGTTAGATAAACTTCTTTCAATGGATAGGATGAGATAGATAGAAGCATACAGTTTTAGTCTTGAAACAATAAGGTATCGATTCCTTCCATATACAGTATAGATAAATAAATATCCCATCGCTTTTTCGGCCTATACTCAAACGTTTCTCAGTCACGTCTTTACCGATTTGGCTTAAAATTTCAGCAATAATTAACAACGTGGTGTCGGTGGTACATTGTAGTGTACAGTACAACGTGGTTTTCTGATAACGCACTTAAGATGTTTTATGCTAATTGAGGAGTACTCTAACGCAGGTCAGTGTAACTGTTGAGCCACTGGCCGGCTAGACTGCCAGTTGATCATTCTCTCGTTACGGCTATTGCTTTGTGCTGTTGCTAATAAAAGTACTCTTACGGCCACCTGACATTAGCGCACGCTGTTAGGTTATGCACAGTTGTTAAAAAAAATTTTTTTTTTGAAGGCCAAAAATTTTTGCTTTTTTTTTTAAAATTTTTAAAAAAAAATTTTTTTTTGAAAATCGTCTTAAGGGGTCCAGTGTGCTAGTACAGGCACTTACAAAAAAATTTCCACTTTTGCACCTCAAGTCAGTTAAGAAACCTGTTCGAAAAAGCCAATACATTTCTAAACACTGCCTGTAACTGCATAATTACACCAAAAATTGTCTTTAGAGGCACATCTAGGTGAACCTAAGGAAGGATTTCTTATGCAGTCGCTGCTAGACTCAGTATTATGCAAGTTGCTAGATAAAATGTTGGCTGCTAACAAAGAATTTACAAAAAATTACATGTATTTACGTGAATTTTCGCACTTTTTTCCTTAATTTGCATATTGATTTTTCAAAAAAAAATTTTTTTTTTGAGCCTTCAAAAAAAAAAGCTTTTTTTTTTAAAAAAAAAAGTCTTTTTTTTTTAAAAATTTTTGACCCTAACAACTGTGAGGTTATGGGCCCAGCCCCCTGGCTTTCTTCTATTGTGGTTTACTGAGGTAAACCCCCACACACCTGCGGCAGCTATGGCGTAGTATGCTCGGCCGGTGTTGTGCGTGCGAATGGCAGAGGTGGTAACGCAGCAAGGGAAGCAGCAGTCATGGCAAGGTGCACAGATGAGGCAGGTGGCTGCAGCAGCGCCGAGAGCTGAGGAGTCCGACGAGGCGGCGGTGTACTCCCGTGCCAGATGTCGCGTGATCGTCTTTCACTTCGGTGCACCTCAGCAGACGTCGTCCTGTGGGCCTGTCCGTCTCGTTGATGCCTGGGTCGTTTCCGGTTTCGTTCTGAGTGCTGAGGTGGCTGATTCTGCGTGTTTGGATCGTGCTTCCAGCAACGAAGATGTGTCTGGACCTCAGTCAGACGGCATTGTTGCTTCTACAGTCGCGCAGAATGGATGCCCCTCTCAACAGACAGTAGGGGCCCGGAACGGTCAGGTATCATGTCGTTTGTATTTGAAGGCTGATCCCGTTCTTGTAGACACCGTCTGTTCGGTTCGCCTTGGTTGGTCGCATGATGGTGGAGACCTCATCCAAAAACAACCCATCTCGCTTGGCTCCGGATGTCCCTCACGCGTAGGGACTCCAGCTGGTAAACCGGTTAGTTTGTCTAACCTGCCCCGTGCTCTCGTTTCCGTTTCCGCTGATCGCCTCGTACAGCCGGAGGAGGAGGAGCGTGCAGCTGTACCTCGTCTCCAGCGTGAAGGGTTTCTGAGCAAACCAGACGTACCCGCGGTCATTCGGCAACCAGTTGAGAAGCCAGTGGCACCAGCAGTCCTTCAACTTCCTCCAGCGGTTCATGATCTAGCTCTTCGGCCAGTTGAGTTAGTCAATCGCCAGGTTCGTCAGGTTCAGGAGGAGCAACAACAACCGAGTCACGAGTAGATGTCATTGCCAGTCGCAACAACAGCCACCAGTGGAAGACTTGTGTCGTAAACACCTGTTCTGTGATATGTTGTGTCTGCGTAGTCACTTTATTCTACTGGTGTGTCATACATGGGCCGGGGGGGGTAAGGGGGGGTATACCCCTCCCCCTCGGCCGGCCATACCCCCCCTCGGCCGTCCAAACATACTCCATACCCCCCTCGCCGGCTAACCCCCCCCACCCCCCCTCCCGGAGGGAGAAATTTTCGCTTATTTAAGGCAAAATAGGCGTTTTTTGCCCTTTTTTTCGGGGTGGGGACCCCCCCCCCCCCCGAGGTCTCAACCCCCCCACCCCCCCCTCCGGATTTTTCCGGCCCATGTATGTGGTGTGTTGCCTAATTCGACTAGCCAGTGAGTAGCCCAGCCTAGCCAGTAATTTAGTAGCTTCTCTTGGTTTTAGCTCTTTTCCTTGTGTAGGTGATTTTTGCGTTATCAAGGAGGAGTGTCGGTAGTACAGCGTAGTGTACAGTACAGCGTAATTTTGTGATAACGCTCCTAACACGTCCTATGTAAATTCAGGTGTTCGGCAGTTTAGGTCAGTCTAATTGTAAAGTTACTGACGCGCTCAATTGCCTTTGATCAGTCTCTTGCTATGCACTGTTGCTGATAAAACCTTCCTTTGGCCACCTAACTTGCGCTCACGCTGTTACGTGGTTGGCTAAATATTCTGCAAGTTTGGTTCGAAAATTCCATGCGGGAAAATTTTTTTTGAACGGAAAAGTGAAAATCATAGTGGTCTGTGTAAATTCAGTCTTCCTCGTTCTTGTGAAAAACCTTGTACGGTGTCGGTACCATAAACGGCGTTAAGTGCCTAACTGTTATATACACTAATTTTCGCGATTTGACCCACGCGTCTGTTTCGAACACGCATTTCTCCAATTCTTCATGAAATTAAGTGCGGGTTTTTGCGTAAATATTCGCATCCCGTCATGCTATTTGCCGTTTTAGCATAAATTTTTGCTTGTAGCGCGACTTATTCAAATCTGATACCTATAACTAAAAATGGTACCAAGTGCGCCATACAAAAGTTCTTCGCAGACGGATGTTTTTTGATCGCATTTTTCTAATTTTTCATGGAATCAAGTGCGGTTTTTTGCGTAAATTATCGCATCGTATCGTAAATAAATTTGCCGCAAAAGTTTGAACGGTCATATCTCTTGAAGGAGTCATTGTACAGTAAAAATAGGTCATTTTCGGACATGTAGAAGAAATCTACATCTAGTAGAACAGAGCCAAAGCAACAATAGTCGCTCTAATCGACGCTGTCGGTATATCAGGTCAAAGCAGAGTGAGAGCTGTAAGTGCAGATTTGCCGCGAAATTTTGAACGGCCATATCTCGAGAAGCCGACCACCTAGAGCACAATTGAAGTCATTTTTGGAATCAGTGAGAAAAAGTACATCTGGGAAGCTGGTCAGAAATCAAATTGTTTCCCTAGATAAAAAAAGTGATTTTCGGCTCACCCTTTCTTGCAGTAGTGATTTTCAAATGGCCATAACTCCCGAACCAGAGGTCGTAGCGCAAAAATGAAGTTATTTTTAACTCAGCAGGCTAAAATAGGTATAGAAAACTGCACCATAACTCGGTTTAGGCTTGCCATCAAAAGATATTGTCATCAGACAGGCATTGATTTTCGGAAATTTTGACTTGAATATCTCCCTATCCAGGTGCAGTCTAGCCAGCCAAACGGACTTCATATTCGTAATCAGCGCCTCAAAATACATCAGATAGACTACTTTAATATTAATTTTGAGCAAAAAAGATTTTCCGGCGAGCTTTGACGGGGCCAAACCCCCTCGACCACCCTTGGATTTTGAGCAATTTGCGTGGATTATGTTTGGGCAAGTATGATCTAACTTTGTATCCAACTTCCAGCCTTCCCGCGAAGAAGACAACCGAAAATTTTGTTTTTCCAAATGAACATTTGGCTCATAATTCGTTTGCCTTATTAATTTTGTATGTTTTGTGTCCACAGACGATTTGCTGTAAGACGGTATATAACGGGCTGCTACGGTTACTACGTATTACTACGTATCATAGGTATACGTAGAGGTAGAGCAAGCTTTTTTGTTTTAGTTATTCAAGCGGTGGTTATCCGACAACGAAAACCGTATCGCAGGAAAGACGGAACGTTCATATACTTTGAAGACAACGCAGGAGTGATCGTGAATAACAAGGGAGAAATGAAAGGTATTCATTACTTGTTATTGGCATTTGTGTGCGATGGGATGGTTTGTAAATTTGGGCGTCACTCCATAAAAACATGCAATCTGTTGAAAGCAGCAGGTAATGAAAGGTTGTGCAGAAAGGTTGTGGAAGCAGCAATGAAAGTGCATGTAATTCAGTCAATACCAGTGCGTTTTAGAATGCTAATTTTTCAAAATTTTCTCGCCCTGCTTCCTGGTTGGGCAGTGGCCCAACCAGACCTCTTCAAACTGTTAAAACTGTTAAGTTCTATGTTCAGAATGCCTTTCAAACGCGTTTTTGAAAGCTAATTTTTTAAATTTTTTTTGCTATGGTTGGGCAGTAACAAATGACTGCAGCCATGCACATGCTTACCACCAGTTTTTGGGTAAAAATATCACATTTAGTGTGAAGAATTTTTGAAAATGTCAGGGTATTTTTTTGCTTTTGTCTGGGAAAGTCAGGGGATTTTGGATCGCCAGAGCGACACGAACCTTGGCTTACATGTGCCTGAAACTATTTCAGGTGGGTGGTATGAGTTGAGTCCACAGGAGGAGAGGCTAGAATTTATGAGGGGGCTTAAAATTTTGGTTCCTTAGACCGCTTGCCAAAACTTGAAGAAATTTGGACGTACAACCTGTTGCCCTATATGCATCGTCCAGTTCTCAGTTCTCTCTCCCGGGTTGACAGTAAGTATTGGTCCACTGGACAATTCAATGTCCCTGGTTGGAGTCAATGTCGTTCTTCGAACAGTCTTCTCCTGTCATGCTTTCTTCCGTCTGAGTATCTTTGGTGTAACGGCAGATCCGGTCGCTTCCCATTTCTTTCCTACTTGCCGGGCCGACTTTATTGACTACTTCCAGTAGCTTCATTAGATTTGCAATTCACTAAGAACCGAGGGAAGACAGGTACTGAACCTCGTTAAAGTCCGCCCGCAGTACTGTGCCCCGTAGCCAAGTAACGACTAGAAATAAAGTAAATAGCCGACTAAAGTATTGAAATATCTAAGCGAAGGTTTGCACACAAGAATGTCGTTGTGGAGGAGGCTGATTTTACCTTCCGTCCGTCATTTATAAAAGTGGCCTTTGTTGACAAGATAATGTTTAGGTTCTGCCATCACCGGACCTGTGGCAAAGGAATGCGCCGATCTATGGCCTAGGATCGCGTCCAACGCTAGCAGCATCGCTTGAGCTGTGCACTCATAGTGGTCTATTGTTGATCGTTACTGTTCGTTGAAGTGATAAAGATACGAAACGTTGGTTCATTCGGCACAGTGTGTATATTGTAAGTCAGTAATACGGTCTCTGTAGCACAGGTACTTGCAAAAAGTACAGGTAGGACTAGCTAGAGATCAATCTACCATTGGGCTTCACAATCTCACAAACAAAGGAGCACCCAAAAACTGCCGAGATATATTGTCAACGTGCATAACAGACAGGAAGCCCTCATAAAGCAAATATGATCACCTGGCTTGTGGATTTTTGCTGTCCAATAATAAAGATAAAACAGGTGAATAGAACGACAGTAGAAAAACAATGCGCACCCACACAGCACTCAGTTAGAGGAAGGTTATTCGGGCACAAAAATCTGCACGCCATTGGACGAGTCAGTTTGAGCTTTGAGTTTGAGTTTGGCAGCCAGTTTGGCTTGACGCAGCCGCTCTTTACGTTCCTGATCTTTAGCTTTGTTGCTCGGAGAAATGCTTCGGACGGTGGAACTGCTGACTTTGGAAGGTTTTGCTTTACACACGGAGTCCGTGACCTGCAACGTCGAAATGGCACGTTTGGGGTGCACTTACGCAGCAAAATCGATTGGTAAATAAGCTAACGAGTTTATACGTTTTGCTGGTCGGAATAACGCACGCCAATAATCAACCACAAACCTCGTCAATGGGGTGCTGCCACTGAGTCGATCTCAAACGATGCACATGGTCGAAACAAGAGTCTATGTCATCCAGTTCTATATTTAGCAATGCCCAATAACCCTCCAAGTCATCCAGTTTTGTAGGAGGAGAATTCGGGTCTGGACACTGTAAACGCTCTTTTATAGCGAACAGCAAGACCAAGCTGCATTTTTACAGCTTACCAAATGTTTTTGTACTAGCTCTTCGAACGTTTTCAGTTTCTTTCGAAGCAACAATCTCGCTTTCCCAACTGCCAGGCGTACAGAATCAGCAGCTAAAAATAGAAGCGTTTGATCAAGATCGGCCGCCAGCCAAACCAACGCACCAGCTTCCGGAATGCCGGACTCCAGATCACGTTCGCCCATTTGACAGAGTCTTTCTAAGAGCTCGCGTTTCTGTCTCACCGCTTCTTCGTACCAACGTCCGTCAACTAGAGCGTGGCCGTTGAGCAGACGGTCATGAGAGCACATATTCTCTGTGGCCTTGAGAACTTCGTCTAACAAACTGCTGCCAGCCTGTTCGTCAGTAGAGTTGGACAATTGGCCGGTGGTTAAGTCACTAGCAGTGGCTTGTAGAGAGGACTCGCTAACGGCCGCTTCGCTCTGCTCCACTGCAGGGCTGTCGTTGAGTCTCAGTCGGTCGAAATTGCGCACCAGATCTCGCACAGGCGTTGGCGTAACCTGATTGCGAGGCACCGCATTGCTGGCAGTGGCTGTTGGAGTTGGTCCCTGCTCGAACTTGTGCAACCGTCGTTCTACGATGCTTTGTCCGAGAGGCGTAGCGACTGCGGCAGGGCTGCGATAGGCCAGCAGAGACTGAGGACCGAACTTGCGGTAACCGCTCAACGCACAACTGACGCGGACGTAGGAAGGCAAACGACTGGGGTTGTCAAATACACTCTCCTGGCTGTGGTAGGACGAAAGCACCGTGGAAACGGCTGGGATGTCCGATTCGCCGGCCGTTGTGGTGGCGTCACAAGCAGGCACAGCGTTCGAACTGAGACTGTTCTGGAGCTCTGTGGCAAGGCTCTTAGAAATCAAGTCCTCCTCACTCAGAGTGCCGCGCATGTCCAGGTCGTTGCTGAGTTGGTGGTGAGGGCGGCGACCAGACAGACGGGCAACGATCGAGCCGAACGGGCCGGAGCGAGCAGAATGCGGCTCTTCCCTACTCTGCACCGACATATTGCTCTTGAGCCAGCCGCGGAACGTGCGCAAATGACCTGGCGAACGAGGACTGCAGTCGACCACCTTGTCCGTCGACGCCGACCGCTTGGCTGCCACCGTGTGACCGTTGATATGGGGTGGCTGTTGGGCGTTGCTCACGCATCGCTGCTTCACGGCCGGGCTCTTGCTACGCGTTCGGAATCGTCTGAAGAATTCACCCAGTCCGGAAGGCGCGCGCACTGGAGTGACGCACACACTCGATGTATTGGAATTGCTTCCTTGCATCGACATATCTGAAAAATTAATACGTAATAATCAGCAAGCTTACTATGCGAGGAGAGTAGCCGTCACTCACTGAGTGAATACAGAGCAAATGGTGTTTGGCAAGCGGCTGCGAGGAATGTAGCTGCACTGTGACAGCCGACCTGGAACTAAGGCGCCAGCACAAACACCTGAGACCTGGCGGGCCGGTCGGATCAACAACAGAAGCGCCAGACTACCTAACGGCCACCAAAAGCATCAGCACTGAGGTGCCGGGCAGTGAATGAGGCGGTTGGCTATAATTGCAAGCTACTCAAAAAGTTGTTGGCAAACAAAGCCGGCCCGAGAGATTGATTTGCCGATGCGCAAAGACCAGCCCAGCTCATAAAATGCACAGCAGTCATAACAAATGATCTATGCAGCGGCGCTCGCTCAAACAAAATAGACCATCTCCATATTGGCATCGGCCGTTCGAACGATGTTAATCAAAATGCACCCGGCAGACGCTTATTTACAATTACTACAGGACCTCGCACACGCATAGATCAGATGGTGCTGGTGGCCCAGATAACGCTGCTTCTGCTCTGAGGGAGGGAGGGCAAAACCAATTCATATGCCTAATGCGATGATACACCATCAGTTTCGGCTGGACACGCATGCACGGTCTGCTCGGAAAGTTCGCGCCAGCACTAACGGACAGACACGGCGCGACGAAATGGACGGATAAATTTTGGTGATGGCAAGGCCATCTGCCCTGCTGCTGACTCTGATTGCAGTGTGGCCAGCCGCCCTACAGACTCAGTCGGCTAGACATCTCAGAGCAACGCCAATCAAGCACATCACATTAGTCAGAAAGAAACAAATCTAATACAGGACACTGACACTGAATAAGCAACAAATTTGGTGGTTCTGCGATGCGCTCCAGCCCAGGAACACCAACTTGTGCGCTATCACACAAGACCACCAACCGCATACAAAATACCGAAACCGAATAATACTCAGCAATAGTGTTGGCCACAAACACACCGACTGCCTAGTTCACATAGAAAACGACTTGACAGACAGACGGTTTAGCGCATACATGGGTCGGGGCTGTGGGGGTTTACCCCCCTCGTCGGGCCATACCCCCTCCCCAACCCCCCGGAGGGAGAAAATTTTCGCTTATTTAAGGAAAAATAGGCGTTTTGGCCTTTTTTCGGACCCCCCCCCCCGAGGTGTCCAGAACCCCGTCCGGATTTTTCCGGCCCATGTATGGTTTAGAACCATTTTTTATAAGACCCAGGCAGACGGCGGAACATGGAATTTTCAGACCTATACTTTTTACGTGATAAATCACTAGGTCTTAAGTAGAAAACACCACCACTGCGGTGTTTTGGCTCTTCGATACCCATACATGTAACAACTCCGAGCCGACCTGGGGGTAGAGGGATTTTCCTCAGGTGGGGCCGGGTGGGTGGGTGGGGTCGTTTAGGGGGGGTCGAGTTCAAGTTGAGGGTGGGCAAACCCCCCGGCCCATGTATGGGTGGGGGGGGTCGAGAGGGGTTTCGCCAAGAGGGGGGTCCAAAATTTCAAAACGCTCCAAAACGCCTGAAAATGCGTTTTTAGCACGTTTTTTTCTGCAAGGACGCTAAAAATAACTATTTTAAGCTGCCCAACAGCGTTTTGGAGCTAAAACAAGCAAAAAAATGACAAAAAAGGGCTTCCACAAACCTAGATTTCTCTTAAATATCAGCAGTGGAAACGCCAAATTCGGTTTCCAAAGGCTTTTCGGCAAAACTGACTTTTAGGGGTCCCTAATGAGGGCGTATATCTCAGGATCTAAGCAGAGCACAGTAATGACAATTTCAGCAATCTTTTAAGAATTCATCTATCTTTCATATAAAAAAGGATTCATTCAAATCCGTTGAGATTTGCAGTTGCTACAGCGGTGGCAAAACTGACTTCTAGGGGTCCCTAACAAAAATTTCAATTTTATCTATCGTATTCAGTTGACTCGTAACCCTAAGCCTAAGCCTAAACCTAAGCCTGAGCCTAAGCAAGAAAGTGATTAATTAATATAGGTAGTACTGTATAATGGAGGGACCCCTAAAAGTCAGTTAAGGCAAATCTCAACGGATTTGAATGAATCCTTTTCTAAATGAAAGATCAATAAATTCTTAAAAGATTGCTGAAATTTTCATTAATGTGCTCTGCTTAGATCCTGAGATATACGCCCTCATTAGGGACCCCTAAAAGTCAGTTAAGCCGGCTTGGCAAGCAAATTTTAGGCTAAAAATTAGTAATTTCTAAGCTAGTTTGTTAGTACTGGAGCCACTACTAGTACTTGTATTTTTGGTTCTAAGCTAGTTTGTTAGTACTGGAGCCACTACTAGTACTTGTATTTTTGGGTCGGGGGTCCCTTAACCTGTTTGTTGTTGGTCTGGTGAGGGGGGTTTGGCCTTTCCAGCAAGGGGTAACCCCCCAAACCCCCTAGTACATGTATGCCGATACCGCTCAGGGTATTTATGGCCAAAAACGTGATTTTGGACATTTTCAACTGGTTCTCCAGTGTGCAATTGCCGATCGCGGTCATATCTTCAGCATAAATTAGTGTTACAGTAACCACTGCAACTAACAAAAAGCTGTGATTCAGGCCTTTGAGCAGAAAAACAGTGTTTTAGCTTTGATTCGTTAATCCGGAAATTCGCTAATCCGGACAAAATTGGCCGGCCCCAACTTGTTCGGATTTGCGAGACATGACTGTATTTGGTATTATTTGGTTCAGAAAATACCATTCACTATTTGGTATTTTTTATACCATTTCCATCCCTAATTATGAAGCCATGAGACACTGTTTAAACACGATATCACTGGGGAGACGGGCATAAAATAACAGTAATGAAATGAATCATCATAGTATTATAATACGCGCAACTAGATCGTGGACCCGGTGCCGGTTCTGCTAAACTGCGCAAGATAATCAGCGTGGCGTAGAAGACCACATCACATACTTATTTTGTTATTTCCGAAGCTTTAGAATGCTAAACTCAAGTCTCGAGCATTCACAACGATAAATTTTTGCTTCGACTTCAGTGTTTGTTCATTATGTTGTTGTTACAGTGTTTTATAGAGATTTTTCAACCAGAAAACAGTTTTTGGGCCCGCATTTATGTGTGCGCAGTTCGTATTTCAATGTTCTTGATACGGCCGTGAATAAAAGTAGTCTGGAAAATCCTCAGACATGAGCAAAGCAGTTTGTAACGACTCGCTTTACGTAGTTTAAAAAGCTTTATTGACCAAAAACTTCAGAAGTTTTAGAGTTCTATAGCTCCTCAGCTGCAGTCCTAATAATTTCTCGTTACATCCGCCTGCTACTGTTGTTTGCATACAGTAGTGCACAAAAAAAATGTCCTCTCCACTTTTTCGGGTTCACTAAAATCACTCTTTTTCACTCAATTCTCAACGAATTTGAACCAAATTTTCAGGGTAGGTGCCCAATTAGTCCGGCTACTTGTGTTACAGTTTCGGCGCGAAAATTCGAATTTTGGCGGGAAATTTGAACGAAAATGCGAAAATCATATGGTGTCATAAAAACGGCTCTTACTCAAGAAATACAAAAGCTACGCCCGTGAAATCACGGCTGCTTATGGACCCAATATAGTGCAATTTTATGTAGAAGTTTCAAAACCCTCGCTCAAAGTAGGCGCGAGAATCCGATTTTCAAAGTTGGCAAAAAATCGGAATTTATCCATTTCCAAAGCTAACATTTTGAGGTTCACTAAAATTACCCGTTTTCAGTCAATTCTCTGCCAATCTGAACCAAATTTGCAGGGTACGTGCCCAATGGGTCTGGCTAACTCTGCTAGAATTTGGGCGCGAAAATTCAAATTTTGGCGGGAAATTTAAACGAATATGTGAATATCATAAAATGGTCTCATAAAAACGGCTCTTACTCAAGAAATTCAAAAGCTATTCTGGTGAAATCATGGCCGCTTATAGACCCAACATAGTGCAGTTTTACATAGAAATTTAAAAACCTAGCTCAAACTACGCGCGAGAATCCGATTTTCAAAGTTGGTAGAAAATCGGGATTTATCCATTTCCAAAGCTAACATTTTGAGGTTCACTAAAATTGCCCGTTTTCAGTCAATTCTCTGCCAATCTGAACCAAATTTGCAGAATATGTGCCCAATGGGTCTGGCTAACTCTGCTAGAATTTGGGCGCGAAAATTCAAATTTTGGCGGGAAAATTAAACTACAAAGTATCCTGCAAAAATTGTTCTTACTAATGTTTAAATTTCCCGCCAACATTTGAATTTTCGCGCCGAAATTCTAGCAGAGTTAGCCAGACCCATTGGGCACCTATTCTGCAAATTTGGTTCAGATTGGCAGAGAATTGACTGAAAACGGGCAATTTTAGTGAACCTCAAAATGTTAGCTTTGGAAATGGATGAATCCCGATTTTCTGCCAACTTTGCAAATCGGATTCTCGCGCGTACTTTGAGCGAGGGTTTTGAAACTTCTACATAAAACTGCACTATGTTGGATCTATAAGCGGCCATTATTTCACCAGAATAGCTTTTGAATTTCTTGAGTAAGAGCTGTTTCTATGAGACCATTTTATGATATTCACATATTCGTTTAAATTTCCCGCCAAAATTTGAATTTTCGCGCCCAAATTCTAGCAGAGTTAGCCAGACCCATTGGGCACGTACTCTGCAAATTTGGTTCAGATTGGCAGAGAATTGACTGAAAACGGGCAATTTTAGTGAACCTCAAAATGTTAGCTTTGGAAAATGATGATAAATCCCGATTTTTTCCCAACTTTGAAAATCGGATTCTCGCGCGTACTTTGAGCGAGGGCTTTGAAACTTCTACATAAAATTGCACTATATTGGGTCTATAAGCGGCCGTGATTTCACGGGCGTAGCTTTTGTATTTCTTGAGTAAGAGCCCTTTTTATGAGACCATATGATTTTCGTATTTTCGTTTAAATTTCCCGCCAAAATGTGAATTTTCGCGCCGAAACTGTAACACAAGTAGCCGGACTAATTGGGCACCTACCCTGAAAATTTGGTTCAGATTCGTTGAGAATTGAGTGAAAAACAGTTATTTTAGTGAACCCGAAAAAGTGGAGAGGACATTTTTTTTGTGCACTACTGTATACGCAATACGCATACGCAATACGCAAAAATACGCATTTTTATCAGAATGCGTATACGCATACGCATACGCATTTACATCTGGATACGCAATACGCATACGCATTTTTGATCGCATTTGAGTATTTTTGCGTATGCGTATTTACCATACTTTTAACTTAAAAGTTTTAAGAGCCTGGGAGCCTTGAAAATAGCAGTTTTATGTATGGTTTGACAATGTCACTTGTAAAAAACAAAGCTATTTTATAGTTAACTACGAAAAACAGGCTAATAACCCACATATTCAGTGATTTTCTGTCTTTTCTAAAAAATGAATTTATATAGACTTAATTTTAACATTGGAAACAGTATTTTCAGGCATAAAATTCGACTACGATGCAATACGCAATACGCACACGCAATACGCAAAAATACGCCTTTATTTTTGAATGCGTATACGCATACGCGTACGCATTTTTTAACAGAATGCGTATACGTATACGCATACGCAAACGGAATTTTTTATATTAAACAACAGTACCGCCTGTTTAGATCAGTATACATGTAGGCTTGCATTACACCCTAGAAAAACTATCTTACTACTAATGTCCAACCCACTTTCGACTAACCAATCACCACATTTTCTTTCGGCCAACCCCATTACAGATATGTATATCATTAGGGTGCGTGCAAAAATTACGTAATGACATGGGCACGGACATGGGCTAAAAAAGCTAAAGTACTCGCACGCCTGGTTACATTTAGACGTGCGTTAAGGCGTTGCGGGTGGCCCTGACACTACCTGGGTCGTTTTTGCGAGAGGAGTGCCGAAGCATTCTGCCCGGGGACCGGCCCCCCTGAGGGGGAGGGGGTTCGTCTAATCTAATGATTACTAATCATTACGGTGGGTGGTGGAGGGGGCTTGGCGACTTCATTAAGTATTTTTTAAAGTGCAGAATCACTGAAGTGGCCATTATTTTAATGTTTTTTTACGTACACTACATGTACATGTAGGTAGTCTCGATTTGAAGCCATTCGGCTTATATTTTCATTTTCTCAATTTCACTTAGATGAACGTTTAGGTAGTTCGGGGCCTGTGGTGGTACCATATATGGTACCGATGCCATATATGGTACCCCCACATTCGCCCACTGTGGTGGAACCATATATGGTACCGGTACCGTACATGGCGACGGTACCATATATGGTAGCGGCACCATATATGGTACCACTCTGTTCAAATTTCGTACCATAAATGGTAGTGGTACCATATATGGTACCGGCACCCATGGCCATGGGTAGGGGTACCATATATGGTGCCGGTACCATATATAGTACCACCACAGGCCGCGAACGTGACGTGATGGTACCATAATGTGGTACCCATACCTTCGAATTGGTACCGGTACCGGTACCGGTACCATATATGGTACAATTCAGTTCAAATTTCGTACCATGGTACCGGCACCCATGGCCATGGGTAGGGGTACCACATAAGGCGCCGGTACCATATACAGTACCACCACAGGCCGCCAACGTGGGGTACCATATATGGTGTCGGTACCTACCATATATTGTGCCACTATCTTAGGTACCGGTACCATATATGGTGTCGGTACCATATAAACGGCGTTAAGTGCCTGACTGTTCAAAAAGTCAATGGCGGCTACCGTAATTTTGCATTTGATGCTCACGAAAGGGTGTTTTGCCTGAATGTACGGTAAGCACCAGGTCCACGATCTAGCCCCACCCCCACGTATAGCTAAAAATGAATCTTAGGCAACGTTACGTTGTGTTTGTGCGAATTGATGAGATTGTCATTGCTCCGCTTTTAGTTTTATATATATATATATATCTTTGTCCTTATATGATTGTGTCATGTTCGCTTTGCGGTCTTCTCCTATTAGCACTGTTTTTTGCCTGGAGTTATTATATCCATCCATAGGCTAAGGGGTTAGGTTAGGTGTAGCTGGGGGGAATCAAGTAAGGTCAGAAATGGACTATATATTAATTAATTAACTTTCTTGTGACTATACGACTCCGGAACGTGCCCTATACTGAGAACTATACTGCGTACCCTTAGGGATATTTTTATATTTGGCAAACAACAGGCCCCCGGTCGTGCCCTGTACTGATGCGTCTCTAGGTGTATTTTTATATTTGGAAAACAGGCCCTCCGGAGCGTGCCTATACTGATGCGACCCCTAGGGGTAGGGATGCAAATGGTATCCGGTATTATTTGGTATTATTCGGTATTATTTGGTATTTTCTAGGTATTTGGTATTATTTGGTATTTGGTATTTTTTATACCAAATAATACCAAATAGTTTAAATAACTAAACAGTTAGTTTTTAAGCGATAAATTCTGCATATTTTGCGACTGTATACCATGTCAGAGCTCTTCTGTTCAGAGTTTTCTCCTTATTTCTAATTTACTAAAAGTTCAACAATGCAGATACGCAGAACAAGACGTCTCTTTACCGTTTCTGAGCAAGAAAACAATAAAGAATTCTGACAAGTTTAGCTTATAACAAACAACCATTCATGGAAAATTCTCAAAAAGTGGGAGGGGGCCCCCATGAAACGATGCAAGGCGATTTTGGGGGAAGGGGGTCCGAAAAATCGGGATTTTGGTACGACGTCGTTTATGGACGGCCCCTTTATCGAGACCGAGCCTAGACCGCAAACGTCACAACGTGCTTGCCCATTTCCCGAGTAAGTGAAAAACCATCAAATTCTGCTCGTTTTCTTTCTCGGCATGACTAGATTTCTTTTACATGCAACAAAAACTCTTCCACTGAGGCAAAATTTATATATTTTTGCAGAAAAAAACAAAAAGTATGACTTTGCGCTCATTCCAAACAGCTAGCGACCTGTTTATCAACTATTTGGAATTATTTGGTATTATTTGGTATAGAAAATACCATCTGCTATTTGGTATTTGGTATTTGGTATTTTTTATACCATTTGCATCCCTACCTAGGGGTATTATCCGCCATGCGCGAATCGGTGTCAGGCATTGATACAGGGTTTGTCTGGTAATTAATATCGTAGCATCTGTGCAGTCTTTAGCTTCACGCAAAAATCCTCAAAATTAATGTTGAATCAACTGCTCAGCTTAATCGAAATTTAGCCAGGACAGTTTACGTTGGAGTTGTTGCCTCCGTAACTAAAATCCGATGATATTTTACTAGATTTGAGCTGACAGATCCTTGAACATAGGATCTGGACGGTATGGAGCCTGTCGTGTCAGCACTTCCAAATACTGGAGTAACAGGAGGGAGTTATCTGAACGTATTGAAGTTTGCATACAGTTGCGGAATCGGAAAGAATAGCTTTTGTAAATATCTAATTTTCACACGTCAGTGGGTTTTCTAAGTGACCAGGAATACCTCAAACTTAGTTTCCACTGTCCTGTCTTTTAAAAGCTTTCTCTAAAACAAAAAATAGCTCGAATCCCTTGAGGTTATTTGTCTTTTCAGCGTTCTCTGATTTATTGTTGTGGTGAGTGAGAAGCAACAATGTCAACGTCAACACAGTCGGAGTTACTTGAAAATAAATTACTGGAAGCAGCGAAAATAGTTGAGAGTCAACTGGACTCGGAACTGGAACGACTTGAAAGTATGAGTGAGGACGACCTGGAAGTACTCAGACAAAAGCGGCTCCAGCAAATGAAAACTCAGCAACGACAGAAACAGGTCTGATTATATTCTGCGCCAGAAAGGACAGTCCTCGCATTGCCCCTACTAGAGATGTGCACGGTCCGGGCATGTCCGTCAACGATTTTGGACGGGCCGGGCCGGGCCCGATTTTGATGCCCGTCGGGCAACAGCAAAATACAAAAATGAACACCTTGATTAGCTTAGCATTGCCCCAAATGAATTCAAAATACGCGCCGTTCTACCGTATTATTTTAACAGTATTTTCAGCCTTGGTGCCGTTCGTACACAAGCCTTTACCC
Organism: Sabatieria punctata; assembly: GCA_030248155.1. Taxonomy (NCBI): domain Eukaryota; kingdom Metazoa; phylum Nematoda; class Chromadorea; order Araeolaimida; family Comesomatidae; genus Sabatieria; species Sabatieria punctata. Next base: position 92,892 of record JASANB010005566.1, read on the forward strand.
CACCTGCCGACCAACTTAATTTTAAGCCTCAATTTGGAGCTCAGGCTTAGATTCAAGTGCACACTTTGATTTATAGGGTTGAGCTTCTGCATCTGGCTTTAAAAACCACCCCCACTGCCCTAGATGTGTAATATACTATGGTATTAGTACATTGTGTATCATTATCAATGACAAAAAACTCCAATATCCAATTCCTGGAAAACAACCCAATACCCGTTCGCACTCTAATTAAAAGCAAGCATAAATTTGAAATTCGCTGTTTTAAAATGCCAATTTCCAACGCTTATTTTTAGCTTTTAATCCGAAAATTCATCCAAATTTTCAAAAATTTAGCAAGACCAAGCAAAATTAACGGGCCGGGCCGGGCACCATTTTCAGGCCCCCCCGGGCCGGGCACCATTTTTATGCCCGTCGGGCATGGCGGGCCGGGCATGCCTCACCTGATCGGCCCGCCGGGCCGGAAAAAAAGGTGCCCGTGTACATCTCTAGCCCCTACTACACAGTGCCATTCATAACTGAGAAAATCGAACATTATATTTCATGTGTTTTTACATTTACGGACAACCCATCCGCTGCCCCCATCCGACTTCGGCCAGCCCCCCTGATGGGGACCCCTCGAGATCGATTTTTCCGACCCCCTCCGATTTTGCTGACAAGTAATTTTTTGTGCAAATTTTTGCGATTTTTGCAATTTAAGACACATTAATTACCAAAAACGCTCAAAAATGGAAAAAATCGCAATTCAATTTTTCAGATAAAATCGTCAAAAATCGATGATTTGGGCTGAAATACAGCTAAAATGTGCTTTTTTTGCGGGCGATTTTTACAATTTTTTGTCTGAAATTGTAAAAAAATTGCAAAAATTTGCCCGAAAATTTACTTGCCAGAGCAATCGGAGAGGGTCCCCATCCGGTGGTCTGGCCTAAGTCGGGTGGGGGGCAGACCCCAGACCCCCTGTTACATGTATGGTTTAGTGCCGCGGCAAACCGTGGCATCCCCTGTGCTGTGTGTGACACATTAGTTCCCTATTCTTCTGTGAACCCCCTAAAACACAATAATGCCGATATGGCGTTCCGGTCCAGCCAATGGCCATTACTGTATCTATAAAACTAGCTGATCTTCGGGTGGACTAGGATCAAGCATTGCAGGAATGGCTTTCAAGTGGTCATGGAGAATACAGCGAGGTGGCGAACGAACCGGAGTTCTTCGAGGCTTGCAAGAAAAGTCGTCGAGTTGTGTGTCATTTTTATCGGGAGTCTACATTTCGTTGCAAGATTCTGGATAAGCACTTGGCTCTGCTGGCTCCCAAGCACGTGGAAACTCGGTTTATCAAAGCAAACGTGGACAAGGTTCCCTTCTTAATCAAACGGCTCAATGTTAGAGTGTTGCCAACTATCGCTCTCGTGAAAGAAGGAAAAACCGAAGAGTACATACGCGGCTTTGATGATTTCGGTGGCTCTGACGAGTTCAGCACCGAAATGCTCGAGTGGCGCTTGGGTCGGTCGCAGATCCTCAACTACTCCGGAGACCTGACACAGCCGCCTGGTCAAACCAAACGCTTGCCTACCGTGACAAAAGTGGGCAAGTCGAGTATACGAGGCAAAGAAGAAGAGAGTGATTCCGATGACTACTGAAAGTGCGTCGGCTCGCTTAGTTCACTGCTTGTGTTCGATCTTTTCTTACTCGCATGTTTACTTCACTCATACGTACGTACGGCTTCGGTCGCGCAGTATCCGGGTTTGTCTCAAAAGGACATGGTCGATTTTTCGCAACAAAAACGATTTTAAGGTAAATTTGTCGACAAGCATTTCTTATGGCTGCCAAAAGTAGCAAATGCTTCCTGTTAGACTCGAATGTTGGATGGACTGATTTTTGCACCATTGTTGACAAATCCGTATATGGACATGCTAACTGTCATGAATACGTAAACGAACGGATCGACTGTTTTCATTGATGAGCGTTAGTAGTGCTCCAGTATGCATCTGTATGGCGTACTTGCATTCATTCATTTATTGTTCATTTCCAGCTCAATATAACCACACAGAAACCAGTCAATGTTTGGTGAGCGTGGCGTGTTGTGAAAGCTGCTGGTGCCGCAGTTCGCATCGATCGAGCCGCAATCGTCCAACAGGTTGAGGGGCACGCCCAATGCGAACTGCACGCTATGGCACAATTGTAATAAAATCTCGTAGCCAATGTGCACATATCGAACATTAGAACCGAACAATTACGGAAGCACAGTTTGACCGGATAAACTACGCAGACAGGCAAAGCTAGTAACTACGAGTTGTGTAGTGCGTGCGTGCTCTTAACAAAAGGTACGTAGATCGTTTGTTACTAGGCCAGCTAGCGAATCGCAAAAACCCCCAATCGTTCACTCGAGTTCCACACGAACAGTGCCGATTTTGGAAAAGACTTGGTCGCCCTAAACACAACACTTTACGCAGTGGATTGTACACGAGGGCGAGTGTGAGGCGAACAGAAAGTGAGATTAGAAAAAATAGAACCGAACTGAGTGTTGTGGGTCGGTGACTGGTTTCAGCGGATCGCCATCTACGCACTAACAATACATCAATTCTTCAACCGAACATCTCTCAATTATCCCAATATCATAGGCAAACAAAACCAAGCCACAACCAACGCCGAGTCGAGAAGACGGAAGTGAACCGCGCGTAGGAGCGGTCAGTTGAGCAGTTTGGAAAAGCATTTGTGACAGTAGGGCTTGTTCTCGTGTTCTTTGAATGTGCCTTTGTTCAGCTCTCGGCGGCAGAACGAACAGACGAAATGCTCGGGATGGAACTTCTTCTGCATGGCCGTCACGCAACGACCGCTGATCGGCTTGTCGCAGGCGGCGCAGAGGGTGCCGCGCTTGGCGTGGTAGTGCGTCTCGCAGAAGGGACGACCCTCGTGCTCGAAGTAACTGCCTCCGGCGAACGGCTGCCGACAGTCCTGCAAGCAGCAGCCGCAACTGAGAGCGAGCAAGTGTCGTCTGTCACCGCCCACAACCAACTAAGGCCGCCATGCAGTCAGTGGCTACTGCACAGAGCATGCAATCAGACAAACACGACACTTGCATCGCACGCAACCTCTACACACGCTGCCGGTACCTGGCAGACGAAACACTCGGGATGCCACTGCGTGTTCAGCGCAGTGATGTAGTTGTTGGTGATCGAGCGCGAACAGCCTTTGCAGCGCGGTGCGAACGACGCGAAGTAACACTGACGGCAAAAGGCCTTCGTCTCCTTCTCGTGGAAGCCGTCCTCTCCGAAGTCCTTGCCGCACTGCGCGCAGAAGAAATGGTCGGGATGCCAGGTCTTGTCCAGGGCCGTTATGCACTTCTGAAACACAAAACAGCTCAGCCCACTAGCCCATCTGGGCCCGATTAGAGCAGACGTCTTTGATAGGTCCGTTGCAGTAGGCGCAGCGCGGCGAAAACAAGTTGTGGTAGTCGTTCTCGCAATAGGCTTTTCCGGAACGCTCGAAAAAGTTCCTATGGCCCAGCTCCTCCCCACAATGACAACACAGAAAATGTTCCGGGTGCCACATTTTGCCCAGAGCAATCACCACCTGCAAACAATCAGTAAGTCGGCGACTGCTGCAATCTGAGAAAAACGCACTTGACCGACGATAGTCTTTGCGCAGGCAGCGCAGTCACCCTTGGGGATGGTGCTGATTCCATGTTTGTTCATGTCACTTTGCAACGTGCCCAGCATGGAATCGAGTTGGTCCTGCTCCACCATTGGTCGGGGCGAACGAGGCGCCGGCACCGGACGAGCCAGCGACAAATCCGGGTTGCGCTGCTGCATCTGCCCCGACAATAAATTGCAATCGAATTTGCCCGGCCAGACCACTCACCTTAAAATCCGACAACGAACCCATCAATTGGTCCAGATCCTTTGACGCACTGCTGGTGGTGGCTTTGCTAGGCTTGGTGGAACTAGAAACCCGAGCCACTAGTGACTGAGAGAGCAGAGAGAGAATACCTGCCGTTCTCTACGACAGCGTCGTCCAGTTCTGTCAGCAAACTCTCCACCGTTGGCCGGCTGGCCGCCGACTCCTGCTTCGAGCCTAAATACACACAGACGAGAATGCAAGAAAGAGCTGTGTACACTGGCAGCTGCAGTCACGGACGTATGGTTTGTTGCGCTAGCCTCAAGCGGCTTTAAATTCAGCTGGCCACTGGCTTTTACACGCAACATTTAGCTGCCTCCACTCACTGCTTCGTTTGTCGTTGTAATCATCCAGCAGTTGCTCCAGGTCCTCCAACCCCGTACTAGGCGGTCGAGCCGAGTGCAGAGGGCGATTGGCAGTCTGTGCCTGGTAAATCGGCTGAAACAGTATCTACCAGCCATTATACGTTTAACCGAAAAGCTGCTTATACCTCCACATCAGCCTGGGTCTGCATGGTGTGTTTCTCGGTCAGATTGGCTCGCTTCAATACTTCGGTGGTGTTGTGGAGGTCAGTGAGCAGGGCTTCTGAAATAATATCACTTACGCAACGCCACTGACACTAACAGCAGCGGCCCGAGGCCACGGCAACATTTGAATGAAGGCAGCCCGAGCCGTTGCGAGAACCAACGCCTTTGGCCGGCTGCTTCTCAGACAAAAACCCACTGCCACAACAGCCGAACCACCCATCAACACACTTCCAACGTACGCTCCATCTCTTCCGCCACTCCTCGGCCGTACGCCATGATCAGATAGGTACAGTAACAGCACTGACAACACCACACCACCAGACCACTTCTATACCACCCAACAGACACTGATAACCGATACGTCCACCATCAAAGTGCTCACACAAACATTAGGTTCCGTTCAAGATTCGGACGACATAATTTAACGGCTACCAATTAAGTAATGCTCTAAAGACCGTTCTCTGTATCCGCAACGCAGTCGACAGGTGTAGACTTGGAATAGTTCTACGTACAGGTCAAAATTGGTGAAAACTCCCTACCTGAAAACTCGCCGCAAGCGGGCTTACACGCGCTACACCAACCAAATCTACGATGACTAACCACCCAAACATCAGGGGAAAACGTGCCTGCATCACACAAACAGCCGTCGGTTAAATTAAGCGCTATTGCTGAACTATTTGTCCGAAAACTCCGAAAGTCGAACCATGGCTCGTGTGAGTTTTGGAAGGTAATTAGATTTTCCCTAACTTTTCCATGGCATGACCAAATGGTAAAATTCCCCAACCGGATGAAGTGCCATTGTTAGGATGAAACTGAAAAACCAGAAATTTGTCTAATAGCTCAAAACAAGAGGGAAATCAGCGTTTCTACTCATATGAAGTAGAGAACAGGCTGGCATCGCGCACTGGTATCAAAAAGTAGGTAAGAACAGAATTGTAATGCCGGATCAGGTGTAGCTGGGGGCGGGGAAATCAGGACCGACCCCAAACATAAATTAATGTTTTTAATGATCATAATTAATTATAAATTAACAAGTTTTATCGATAAATATCGATTATTGTTTGGCAAAATTCCAAAATCGTCCAAAATGGTCATGTCATACATCATTTGAAAGCATTTCGCCTCACGAGTCTAATGATCACTAAATCAGCATACGGCACGCCCCCGGGGGCCTGTTTTGCCAAATATAAAAGTACCCCTAGAGACGCATCAGTATAGCACGCTCCGGAGGGCCCTGTTTTCCAAATATAAAAATACCCCTAGGGGGACGCATCCGGAGAATTACTATACATGTATAGTCCATTTTTACCTTCCCTGATTCCCCCCAGCTACACCTAATCCATAATGCCTTTTCAGGTTGCGCACGAACCCTAACAAAACCAGAGATAAACGATTCAATTCAATGCGGGGAGCACTTTGCTAATGCGTACGAAACGAAACTGTAGGTCGATACTCGACCGACACCTCTGATGATGCCATACCTAGACTATCCTTGACAGCAGTGTTGAACTTTGATTCGCCTGGCATATTGACCACAGTTGGAGAGGAAGCAATAAATAAGTAAAATAGGGTGTTCACAAGTGGCCACCGAGCCACTGGAGAAGTGGCTGGGGAATGAGGGGAGGAAAGGCCGGATCAGGTGTAGCTGGGGGGGGGAAAAATCAGGAACCGATCCCAAACAAAAATTAATGTGTTTAATGATCATAATTAACTATAAATTAACGATTTCTATCGATAAATATCGATTATCGAAAAATTTTTTGGCAAAATTCCAAAATTTTAAAATCGTCCAAAATGGTCAAGTCATATATCATTTGAAAGCCCTTCGCCTGGCGAGTCTAATGATCACTAAATCAGCATAGGAAACGCCCCGGGGGGCCTGTTTTGCCAAATATAAAAGTACCCCTAGAGACGCATCAGTATAGGCACGCTCCAGAGGCCTGTTTTCCCAATATAAAAATACCCCTAGAGGCACGCATCAGTATAGGCACGCTCCGGAGGGCCTGTTTTCCAAATATAAAAATACCCCTACAGGGACGCATTAGTATAGGGACGCTCCGGAGGGCCTGTTTTAAAAACATAAAAATACCCCTAGGGGGCGCATCAGTATAGGGCACGCTCCGGAGGGCCTGTTTTAAAAACATAAAAATACCCCTAGGGGGACGCATCAGTATAGGCACGCTCCGGAGGGCCTGTTTTCCAAATATAAATATACCCCTAGAGACGCATCAGTACAGGGCACGCTCCGGAGGGCCTATTTTCCAAATATAAAAATACCCCTAGGGGTGCGCATCAGTATAGGGCACGGTCCGGAGTCGTACAGTCATATGAAAGTTAATTAATTAGTATCTAATCCATTTCTGACCTTCCCTGATTTTTCTCCCCCCAGCTACACCTAACCCGAAAGGCCAACTCAACAAACCACTGGGAGCGGCTGCGTTTGTTTAGAAGATAACTGTGCGCGCAGCACAACAGAGCAACGCGTCAGCTGTCCACTCTCCCTTCCATCAGCCGCTGGTTTTGGCCCTCGCCGACGTCAATCGTTTAGGTATGCGCAAAAAGGACAAAACAGTGAATTACCGAGATCTTCCATGCTGCCACCAAAATTCCAGTAATCAGTCAACTATCTACAACAACAGAGCCAATGCGATGCGGGGACCAGTCAACCACCATCGATGCATCATACACTAGCCATTCGAGCCTTCTTATTCTTAACAACGCTATACAAGAAATTGGCAAGCTGCCACCGCCTGGCCAGTCGAGACAGACAGGTTTTGGTGTCGCCGTTTTATATTGAGCACGCGCATGAATATCAATCTGTCGCAGAGATACTGTCGGCACGATCGATGACTAACGCAAACACGCACACTACATTTTCGAGCGTATCCAGGATATTACTGTACAAAAAAGCTAAATTTGACACTCATTTTAAGTCAGGTTCGTTTTACATTTTCAAAACGTTGCATGCAGCACTAAGCATTCGGCGATTCAGGTCAGAGGCCTCTTCTTACTTCACTTAGTATGGGCTGATGCCAAAACCATTGACATAACATGCACTATTGGCTTCAGTTAGATTCACTTTCTCATCGTAGTATAAGGTAGAAGTTTATTTGTACCAGTTACACGAGACAGCACACAGTTACACACCCGATACTGTACGTAAAGTTGCTCTCAATCTTCTAAAGATTCAACCAAGAAAACATCGAAAAGCAAACACTTCACTTTAGCGGCAGAAACACAACATTGTACGTGTTGACCAGATCTGACAGAAAACAACAAAAATCAATTACCGTCAGTCAGACACAACAGTCACTGCGCGGACTGGAGGGCATTTCTGCAGTACTGCACGATCTGATTGAGCGCGTCGCGACACGTTCCCTCGATCCAGTGAAACTCGGCCAGCACTTGATGCTGGCTTTTGGTTATCTCAACGCAAAACCTGGCCAGCGGCAACGAGTCAGTGCTCTGCGGTTGGCCGCTTGCTTGCACTGCCACCGAACGCCCCTGACCGACAGGGCAAGAATGCACCGCTACATCCTCGGACGAGCTCCCAGCGCCTGACAGACAGTCGCCGCCGTCGCCCGCACCCAAATCCACGGTCACTCCAAAATCCACCATGCCTAAGGAAACCATATCTAACACAGCAAAACGACTCTGTTGACACGGTTTACACGATCTGCTAACACGTGTTAACGGATCGTGTTAACCGTGTCACGTCATCGTAAAAAAAGCTTTTTTTGGCCATCAAAATATTTTTTACAACTCTACTCCCAGGGCTGTGGGGTGGTACACCATTTCCGGCCGAGTTAGGAAAAGAATTCGACGAAAATAAGAAACGAGATTGAACTAGGCATCGTTGAGTACTAAAACTGTTGTTTTTACTCTCGGAATGGCTTTTAAACGCTTTCTAAAAGGCTATTTTTTCAAAATTTTCTCGCCCTGGCTGGGCAATGGCCCAACCAGGCCTCTTCAAAATTTTAAACCCAGTGGAAAACATCCTGCCTGTATCACTGAATGTACCTGTTCACTGAAATGCAATTTTTGGCCCAGCTATGCAAGTATTAAGTGTTGGGGGTCTCAGGTATTGGTATTGGGTATTGGTTATTGGGGTATTGGGTTTTTCCAGGTATTGTTCGCACTCTATATGGTACCATCACAGTGGCCGAACGTGGGGTATCATATGGTATCGGGCACCTTATATGGTGCCAGTACCATAAACGGCGTTAAGTGCCTGACTGAATTAAGGGCTACTATAGAGACGTTAGGACTTCTCCGGGAAACCGGCCCACCCTCCCCGACCATCCCGTAGTACTCCTCAATTTTGGCCCATGTATGGTTGACTCAGCATTCTTCTTTCAGTATAAAGTAGAAATTTCTTTGTACCAGTTAAACTACAAATTTTAGTCCAAAATTCCTATTTTTAGTGCCGGACCTCGACCAGTAGGTCTAAGCTGGGCATAAGCGCAAGACACTGGAAATTCGGTGGATGACCTGCTACTGCAGTTAGTACCAGTTTTTCGAGCTTGTTTCGCTGCAATTTCGGAATCGAGCTTCTGCAGTGCGCGGCGCTTCCTCCGTCGACTACTCCAGGTGTTATTTCTGGCTGTACAGACGAAACGATCACAATGCGATGAACCGGGAGTCTCTTGCTTACAAACGATCTAGAACACACGCACCATTACTAACCTGTACTACGAGGGTCGGCAGATTGAAGACTGACTCTTCCCAATTTTCTACTAATCATTCAACCAAATAACAGAGCAGCACTGATGTCAGTGGTTCCCACGAACCAATAGTTACCTTTAGGCTAGCCAAAGTTGAGTGTATCCAGTCAGCAGCCTGAACTACTGTGGCCAGTCGCAGATCTGTAAGAGGGAACAGCAATGAACATCGGGGCCGCTTTTTGTCCTGTCGAGTTCGCTCTGCCTAAATACAGAAACCGATTAGAAGCTCACCCTGCTGAAACTGGAAGTGTCAGCAGAAAATTTTTATTAGTTGAAGAGTTTACCTGCAAAAACTGTCTGCAAGACTACAAATTTTAGGTTAAAAATTTGAAAAAAAAAACAAATTCGTCGCGAGCAATTACCAGGGCACAAATCTCTGACTGATCTGAACCGTTGAGTCAGATACGTCGTACATACTGCACTCAACCGAACACGGCGATGAGCCACCTGGCTGTGACAAGATAAGATACGAACAGACTGATCGAATGCATGTCAGTGTTCAGCAACGAAGATCATGGAGGTAATTTTATGTACGTACTACTAAGCGAACAGAACAGACAAGTAAAGACTAAGTAAAACGTTTAACGACTGAAGCCGATGACGATCCAATGAAAGCCTCTGATTTTAGCCTGCACCGACATCAGCGTCTGCTCCAGCTTTTGCGTTTTATCATTCCTGATTACTTCTCGCTTTACCTGCGCCAGCACACGCTCAACAATCAGCTGCGCCGTCTGCAGCCACTCCACCCACTTCTGTCTCTCGGAGCCGGTCAACCGATTGAAACAACTGCTTCTGATTCCTTCGTTCAGCTGATCGTCTAGTTGCTGTAACCTGCTCAGCAGTTGCAGTTGTAACTCACTGTCCATGTAAGGCGCGTCAGACTGGGCGCCGCTCTCAGCCGACGATACGTTCAACTGCTGCTCCATAGTCGTCACTGCGTCTTCACTCTCGCGCAATAGCTGCGTCAGGCCACTCTCAACGCGCAACATCCGACTGAGACGTCGCTCGTCCTCCTCAGCCTTCTGTATGGCGGTGAAACAGCGTTGCAATGCTAAGAGCACCAGAGACTCGGACAGCTTGTTCGGCTTGCAGAACTGAGAGACGTCTTGCTGCAGCGCGCGCAACCGCTCCACTGCCGCATCGAACGCGCCCAAGCAGAGCTGTTGCAGTTGTTGACAGGAGCGGCGCAACTCCGAAGAGTGTTTGATTCTGTCGGCCAACTCGTGGCGCAGCTGCGGCAGGGTGCAGTCGTCCCTGTCTCCGATCAGTCGGCGCACTTCAACCACAAACTGGTCGTAGCTCATCCCGCTCTCGCTGTGCCTCGGCTCCGGCTGTCGTCTCACTAAACGCTGATTGTGGAAGGTCAGCTCACCCATCTCCTGCACCAACTCCAAAATCTCATCTGGCACCTGAGACACTTTGCGTGGCATCGATACAACACAAGACAGACTAACACGTGCAAAAGTTGAAACCAATTTACATACTACAGTCAGACACTAACGCCGTTTACGGCATCGTCACCATGTACCCCCACGTTCGACCACTGTGGTGGTGGTGGTACCATAATCCCGCACGTTCGCACTCTATAAAGTGCGAACAATACCTGAAAAACCCAATACCGCAATAACCAATACCCAATACTTGCATAGCTGGGCCAAAAATTGCATTTCAGTGACCAGGTACATTCAGTGATGCAGGCTGGATGTTTTCCACCAGGATTAATTAAAATTTTGAAGAGGCCTAGTTAGGCCACCGCCCAAAAAGGGCGAGAAAATTTTGAAAAATAGCCTTTTAGAAAGCCATTCTGAATATACAATTTGCAGAAATTAACAGTTTTAGCACTCAACAATGCATAGTTCAATCGCGTCTTCTAATTTTCGACGAATTTTTTTCCTAACTCGGCCGGAAATGGTGTAACGCCCCGACAGCCCTTGGTATGTACGTACTGAAGGCTTTATTAGGAACTACACAAACAAACAATGTCCCAGAGGTTAGACGAGTGGGTGTTGTATACAATTAAAACTCTTTCATCACTCCCCCTTGGAGGAAACAGGAGCTTGGAGACGAGTTGAAAAAAAAAAAAAATTTCCTAAACCTAATAATCGGCTCAACCTTTTCGATTGTTCTAGATTAATTTTTCAGGTCAACATCGATTTTGACAGGTCCCAACAATTAGTATTGGGTATTGGGGGACAAAAACCCCAATAACCAATACCTATAAAACCTTATATGGTACACCTACCTTCACATTGGTACTTGTACCGGTACCGTATGGTACGACCAAAGTCCCCGAACGCGACCAATGGTACTGGTACTATATAAAGTGTCGGTACCAGATATGGTGCTACTAGCCTAGGTACCGGTACCATATAGGTGCGAGTACCATAAACGGCGTTAAGTGCCAGGCTGTACTAGGGCAAAACTCCACTCAACAGCAAGCGCACACATACACAATTGTACAAGGTGTGCTGTTAATCACCATTAGTCTCTGCAAATGGAATGTATCCATACATGTAATAGTCGGTCTCTCCACCTTACCCACTTGGGTCATATTGAACACCCGAGACGATTCACCAGTCACCACCTCCGATTTTCCTGGCAAGTAATTTTTGGAGTATCTTTTTGCAACATTTTAGAACTTCCGGTCTAAAATTGCTCTGAAATTGCCAGTATACCAGCGTTTTTCAGTTGTATGAGAGTTCCAATTAGTACTGCCTTTTAGCGATTTTCAGTCCGAAATCGCCGTTTTGACGGTTTTAGTGCTCTACCACCACCACTCCAAATTTTGCTCAGACCCCTGCTGAAGGTGCTGCTGCTGCTGGGGCAACAAACTCCCCAATCTATTAGATGATGATCTATTACATGCATGAATGAATGACTCTTCAAAAAGGAAATTTGGCCTCCCCAGACATGGCCGCATGAGCATGACAGACGAGAAGACGTTACCGAAAAATGGACTGTCGGATCAAAAGTCCAAGCGATGGCCCAGCGCTGAGTTTTGCCTTGTGAAAAGATAGTCTCTGTCATGTCGCAGGCACCCATCGCTCGCAACTTGGCTTTGAGAGGACCGAGACTGGCCTTTTTGCCCAGCATCGAGGTGCAAATCCTACGACACACACAATCAACTACAGTCGTGCCTCGTTAATATGGCCACTTGCCACAGTTTGATGACCACATCGAATCAGCCATATTGAGAAAACAGCCAAAATTTTGCTTATAATTCATAAATTACATGTATGAACAAGGCGATAATCATTTTTGTTCTATCGATTAAAAGTACATCAATAACTCTTCTACGTTTGTTTTCAGGTTACAATGTGAAAATTGTAATGAAAACTCAAATGTAAACATCGAATTTAGCAAAATTACAGGCATTTGCTGTTGGCCATATTAAAAAAGCTAGCAGATTTTTTGGCTATATAAACGAGGGCCATATTACCGAATCAGTTTAAAAAAGACACACAAATCAACAGTTTGGGTGGGGCATACATATAAATTGTTGGCCATAGCCAGAAACCAAGGGGCATATTAACGTAAACATAATACTGTGTAAAATACGTGGGACAACAGCTAACTGGCCATAAAATCGAGGGTGCTCTAACGAGGCACGACTGTAGAGCATGAATAGGTTAGGCCTTGGCAACAGTCACCTGAGCATACCTGACTTTTGAGCCGAGTTTGGCGCTGTCATCGATGATGCTGGTGACAAAGCCGACCTCTCCGCCTTCGGCACAGATTTCATTGGACTTGGCAACGGTGGCCGAATTGGGAGGGTGTCTGGGCTTCTGTGAAAGAGGCTGGGACTTGGCGCATTCGTTGAAATCGTAGAAGGGCGGGTTGCACATACAGAACTGGAACTGCTGCTCTACCAACTGCTCCACCGCTCCGCACAAGGCGCAGTTGCCGGACACCTGCACCACCTTGATTCTGTCCTGCAGACTGTTCCTCTTTACGTTGTCTCGCGCCCAACGCACGCACTCCGAATCTTTCTCGGTCGCCATGAAGTTCCAGTTACACTGACGCACTCCCAACAGCGCATACACGCACGAGGCTCCGGTCCCTAGACACACACACAACTCTGACCGTTCACTTCCAATTGCTCCTTTCTCGCTGCTCTAATAATGGACAGCAGTATCGCAGATAAAACGTAGCCCGCAATTTTCTGAACGCGCTTGAGTGAAAAACGTTGCTGCATATTTTGAACAAGACAAAAAACTGCTGTCATACCACTTACCCACCCACCAAAAAGACCGGGCCTCCCAAACCGGTAGGCCCCACCACCAAATTTTCGGATTTTGACTACCCCTACCCATTTTCGCCTATGCATGTTGCCACTAGCCTAGGTACCGGCACCGAAACCATAAATGGTACCAGTACACTAAACGGCATTAAGTGCCTGACTGTTTTATCGATTCTCTAATCCGGACAAAAATTGGTGGTCCAACTTGTCCTGTTTAACGAGACATGACATGACTGTATCAATTTCCCAGATACTGAGGTTTTGTTAAATTTCCTCATTATTACAATTTGTTCGCCTTTGGGATCGTATTACAGCCAGGCAATTGGCGGGATATAATTTAACGGTACCATAATATGATCATAAGTGTACAATAAAGTACCGCTAACAAGAGTAGTGGCACTGTCGTTACGTTCGGGCAATGATGTGGTACCACTGTCTCACAACCTTCGGCCGACGTGATTTACCATACTTGCATATTATAATGGTACCACTCCATTCAAATTTCACACGCACAGCAAGGGAAGGGGTACCGTACAGCTGTACCATCATAGGGTCCCAAGATGGGGTGCTGTACTACGATTGGTAGCAAATAATGCCGCTACCCTTAAATATCAGAACCGCTGATGTGCTGTCAAGTTAAAGAAATGAAGGCAAGAAGACACACCAATATCGACTCCCCAGACCGGACTGTCTTCCTGCTGGCTTTTGTTAGCATTAACTAAATCTTCCAGCCACAGTATATAGTTGAGACGCAACGGAATTCGTGGCACCAGGTGTTCAGGCGGCAACTCGACTTCTAGATTAAAATCGTTCTTCAGAAGAGCCCAGGTCAGGTTTCGAACAGCTTCCGGATTTTTGAAGTCGACAATCACCTAAACATTCTAATGGCCTTTGCGAACTTGACTTCTTCCCATTTTATTACATTTTACTTTTTTAAGTCGAGCGCCAACAAAACATGAATCCAAGCAAACAGATCACAACTACTTGTTGACACTGAACGGACGCGCGTCAGTCGGTCCTTTTCAATCAACTTCCATAAATCAATGAGCCAACCCGGTAGCCGTATTATACCCATCCGCACATTCGACCTGATCTTGATCGCTTGGCCAGAATCGCCATGGCTGCCCGACACAGTAATTGGGCGTCTCGGGGTCCCCGGGCAGTGCCATCTACAGCCACTTTTTCCACATTCGGAGGACCGGTACATTCGTTTCAAGCATCGTTTAGATAGCGAACGAATCTGTCTGAGCCTCGAAACTGACCTCGATTTGCTTCACCCTCAACAACTTGTTCGGACGTCCCATGCGCAATCTGCCCTTTACAGAGTTTGACAAGAATCAACGAACAGGTGAGAGGTGAGTTGTCATACGAAAAGCCACCTCCTGTGCAGTTTTGAACACAGTTCCGGATGGTGGGATGCTGTACTGGTTTTCGTTGTCAAACATGGTCGGCAACGTTTTCATCTCCAACTCAAAAGTGTGGGCATCCGGTGGAAAAGCGAATGACTGTGCCGAATGCGTATTGGAGTAAAGAGTTGAGCGCGCAGTTTTGCATCGCCGTAAGGGGAAGGTATTTATTCGGCTTGTGATACAATGCTTACGTCATACACAGCACACATGGAAGTAGACGGCTCACCCACAGGGTTCGTGCGGCTTTTGGATAGCAAAATTCCCTGACCTTTCCCTGACTTTTCCATGACCAAAGTCAAAATTCCCTGACTAACCAGGGTGAGAAAACTGCAACCAATGTAAGAAAATTTTGAAAAATACGTAGCTTTGAAAAATGCATTTGCAATGGTAAATTTCCGTTTTAAGTAGTAGTTAGTATATAAAGTCTGAAGATCGTTCTTCAAAAGAGGGCTGTGAAGAGTTGTGACTAGACCATTTGGCGATGAAATGTTTCTGCTGGTATCAAATTTTTCCCTGACCAGACACCAAATTCGCTGACTTTTCCCTGACTTTTTTTAAATTCCCTGACTTTTCCGTGACTCCCTGACTTTCCAGGTCCCGCACGAACCCCGACCCATACCAGACGCAACGCGAATTCTGACTGAGCGACAAACAAATAAGCAGTAGAGCCCTTAATGATACGTCAGTTCTACGTAAGTTCAGCAACCCAGCTAAATTATAGAGGAGAAAGTCGAACAAAGCAAATGCACAGACAAGAACCATCGGTCATTCTGTCAGCCACACACAGGAAGCTTACCTTTCCCGATAACTCGACTGTGCAGTGACTCCGAAATCGCTCGTACTTGTTGGCTAATTCTTGGAAATTAGGACGCTTGTCCTTGTAGATATTGCGTGGGTGCATCAGTTTATTAAATGCCATCACCGGTTGCTTCGCTGAAAATGTAGAAGATAATTACGTGGCAAAAGGTGTTTTGCTATTGGACACATTAGTAGAGTTACAACTCTTACAGCCCATATCAAGCGCTTCTACCCCGTCAGGAATTGAGAACTTTAATCCCCCAACAGCCGGAACGCTGACCCACAATTATATCAGTCAGGCACTTAACGCCGTGTTTGGTAACGCAACCATAAGGTGCCGGTACCATATATGGTACCGGTACCGAGAGTGGTGGTACCATATATGGCACCGGCACCTTATATGGTGTCGGTACCATAAACGGCGTTAAGTGCCTGACTGTATATGGTTGGTTAGCTGTTGTCTAAGACGCAATTTCTTAGCGAATTCAATGTAGCTCCCTACTTTGGTCAGGGTCAAATCACGGATTTCGATATCTCTATGATACTTCAATAGTAATTTATGAAAAACAATGATGTGCCAAGTATCAGCCCGATCGGCCTGCATGGGCTTGCTGACCACCTCCCTGAAGTGACCAGTCCAGAGTGAAATTTGCACACTTCGCCTCCTTCATTCAAGCAATTGTATCTTGCCACGTTTTAGAGCTACAGTGGCCATCCAAAATATACCGGATAGTGTTTTAGGGCAAAAGAATACCGGATTATCCGGTATATACGCGATAGGGGTAAAGTATAGCTGGGGGTAAATCAGGGAAGGTCAGAAATGGACTTTTTATATTAATTATTAATTAATTAACTTTCTTATGATTATACGACTGCGGAACGTGCCCTATACCGAGACGTCCCTTAGTTTATACTTTTATGTTTGGATAATAAATAGGCTCTTCAGAGCGTGCCTTGTGCTGATGCGTCCCTCTAGGGGTAGGTATTCTTTATATTTGGAAAACAGGCCCTCCGGAGCGTGCCCTATTGAAAGATTATGGTTAAATACAGTACATCATATGATTCGTTATTGTTTGTTTGAAGAGGAGAGAGGTTTGACAAGTCTGTTTCACCGTTCACAAGTCTCCAGATCAAGGCAAAGGCGCGGAAGGGTCGAAACGTGGCGCGTAGCCGTTCGAGTCAGCACAGTGTCAGTGCGGAGCAACTTACTGGAGATTCCGAGTCAACAGAGGCGGAGCAGTTCCCGCAGTTCACTTTCCCGATTGTCAGGCACAGCGGCGGCCAGTCGACACCCGTTGAAAGGGGAGTGATGAAGAGTTTGATAGTTTGAGTGAGTGTTTGTATTGTTGAATTACCGAGCGATTGTGTGTGTGTTGTTGTGTTGTATACCAAATCTACTAGTAAAGCCTCCACTTCTCTCTCACTATATACCCATGCGGGTAAACATCGGTTTTGTCGGTCCCTGAGCGGCCGGCGCATTAGACACATGCTCTGACCTTAGCGCGCGCGCGAGCGACCGGCTGACCTGGCCAGCGCAGTGCCGAGATTAGAGCTGTTACAATACACTGCGGTCTGTTCTGCTAACACAACAGGTTTATCCCAAGCACTCCAGCAATGATGAAACATCTAATTTGCACGATATCAAAGGCGCCTTCCTCTGCGGTACTTGCGCTTCGCCGTCAAGCTCTCATCGATTTGAACAACCTTATCGATACCAACCACCGAGTAGGATAGGATGGCCTTTCGACCCTTGTGTTTTGGATATCTCCAGGCAACACCATCGAGTTTGAAGCTGGAGTCTCTGACAAGTGACTGTTTTGGGTTCTGGCACAGAACAGAACACTTGGGAGGACCGGCAGAGATCAGTTGATGTTGACGGCAAAACTCAGTCGCTTTCTCTACTGTGTCAAACTGCCGAATATGTTGAAACAAAGGGGCTGACATAGTCAAGCAGTGGTGGGTTGGAGTGACGGTTCCGATAGTAGCTAATTATTGCCTAAGTACCCAAACGTGGTCACAGTGGTCATTAGGCACATGCTCTGACCTTAACGCGCGCGTGAGCGGCCGGCGGACCAGGTCAGCGCCCAGATTAGAGAGGCCGGTTATAATACACTACTGCACATTGCCCCATTAATCCCTGCAGGTTTTCTTGTTTCCGGCATCCTTGGGATAAGAAAGACAACAATTAGCTCAGAAAATATCTTGCGGGCTTCCGGTTGCTTGCGGCGAAGCGGAAGTACCACAGAGGAAGGCGCCCTTGATATCGTGCAAATTAGATGTTTCATCATTGCTGGAGTGCTTGGGATAAACCTGTTGTGTTAGCAGAACAGACCGCAGTGCATTGTAACAGTTCTAATCTCGGCGCTGCGCTGGCCAGGTCAGCCGGTCGCTCGCGCGCGCGCTAAGGTCAGAGCATGTGTCTAATGCGCCGGCCGGTGAGGGACCGATGAAACCGATGTTTACCCCCATGGTAAACCCATACAATACAGATTAGAGAGGCCGGTTATAATACACTACTGCACATTGCCCCATTAATCCCTGCAGGTTTTCTTGTTTCCGGCATCCTTGGGATAAGAAAGACAACAATTAGCTCAGAAAATATCTTGCGGGCTTCCGGTTGCTTGCGGCGAAGCGGAAGTACCACAGAGGAAGGCGCCCTTGATATCGTGCAAATTAGATGTTTCATCATTGCTGGAGTGCTTGGGATAAACCTGTTGTGTTAGCAGAACAGACCGCAGTGCATTGTAACAGTTCTAATCTCGGCGCTGCGCTGGCCAGGTCAGCCGGTCGCTCGCGCGCGCGCTAAGGTCAGAGCATGTGTCTAATGCGCCGGCCGGTGAGGGACCGATGAAACCGATGTTTACCCCCATGCGTCCCCGAGGGGTACTTTTATGTTTCTAAAACAGCCCCTCCGGAGCGTGCCTGGACTGATGCGTCCCCCTAGGAGTATTTTTTTATTATATTTGGAGAACAGGCCCGCCGGAGCGTCTATCTATACTCTATACCTACTGATGCGTCTCTAGGGGTACTTTTTATTTGGCTACCGCTACACCTGATCCCCGGATAATACCGGATTATGGTTGCATCTCTAAACGGAATAATAAGAAAAGGTACCAGTAGAGTGACCGGCCAGTCGGTGTGTCGTCCGTCAGTGCCCAATAAAAATGCGGGCAAGGCCCCCTGTATTGCTAAAATCGGGTAATATGGATTCGGACCCCCGGACCCCCCACCGAATTCGGACCCCCAGGGCAGTTAGTAGTTTACGCACCGTACCAGTAGCAGCGACCCCCATTGGGCGCCGATCTTTCGGAGCGGTGAATTTGCTTAGATCGATCAGAGAACCGTTCTATTTCAGCTTCCATTAACAAATTACGCGTTTTGTTGGAAAAGTAGCTGGGTGCATTAAATCTTTTAACGAGAAAGCATCAGTAAAAGAACAGAATGTGCATCTTTGTCGCGTACTCTTCTTTAGTTCTTTAGTCATCAACCTTGCTGACTTCCCTGATTTTCCAAGCATTCACATAGACAAAAGGGGCATGCAAAAGTTACGTGATAGTATTTTTGCCCATTTACGGACTCCATCCCCCGGATAATCGCCCATAATAATTTTCTGACCCCCACCCCTAATAATTTTGCATCCAACCGAAATTTCAATTTTTTGAAGAGGTAGAGCCGACATTTTTGCGTTCATTTCCAAGTAAAATGACGTTTTTATTAAAATAACATCAGTATACAGTAACAATTGATAATTTTCGTAGTTTTCTTTATTGATGAGCTACAACTATGTACAATGTACGTATAGTCTTTGTTTTAGATAGAAGCCATCATTGGGTGGCTTTTCGTTAACGATGAAACCAATACTCCCTCCCCCACCGTAATGATTAGTAATCATTTGGCGAACCTCCCTCCCCTTCATGCATTACGTAATTTTTGCACGCCCCCGAAGATTCGGTGTTAGTAGCAGCTTTCTGGTCATTTAGTGCAATTGCATTTTCTGTTATGCTTGCATCGTATTAGCTTCTTTCTGTTAGCTGTGGTGCATCTCCGGACAGTTGCTGTAGTGCAGTGCTTTTGTTGCTTAGTTTTCTTCTGATAGTACTCTTCCCAAGAATATACACTACGTATAAAAATGCTTTCAAAGCTGCTGTATCGGCGTTGGAAAAGATGCATTGGAAAAGCGAAATTACCATATTATGCACCTTGCACTCTGTATAGGATCGGCTTTGGGAAATGAAAGGTGTTTGGTTGTTTCAAAAATCGGGGTACAATAACAAAAATCACCGAAACTTTACACCCAGCGCTAAACGTCTCAATTTTGTCAGGCAAAAACGTGTCATCTCGGCACCTTTTCTGATTGACATAGTACCAAAATGGGAAATGATTGGCCGAAAAATTGGACCTGATGGGTTTCGCTGATGGGGCAACCATTAAACTAACAATCCAAATGTTTTTACTTCACGGCTGACACCAAGGACAAACTCGATATAGGTGATGCTGTCAGTGGTTCCGCTGCATTGTATGTCCGGTCGAATTGTTATTTTGTTGTTGTAACTGTTTGTCCTTTCGGACTAGGAGTAGCCAACTGGTATAGAGCAGGAAGAGACAGAAGGTCCGGCAGCCTCCTTAACAACAATCCTCCCTTTTGCTGTCGGTAGGTGCAAGACAGCGCCGGTTTGGTCCCCATTTATATACTTGCCATTGCTGATTTTCGACGGCCTGGGTTGGGCTTTGTGTCGACTACTTCCCATTGCGGCGACAGGTTTCGAACCCACAAACCCACCGCTTCCATGGGTGCCAGGGCCGCCGTGAATCACGTGATTATTTTCGCTTTTTTCTTTTTAAAATTTTAATACAAGCTGATTTTTCAGCTAATTTTCGACCGAAACGCGTAATTTGTTAATGCAAGCTGAAATAGAACGGTTCTCAGATCGATCTAAGCAAATTCACCACTCCGAAATATCAGCGCCCAATTGGGGACGCTGCTGATGCGAACGGTGCGTAACGGTGCGTACGGTGCGTAAACTACTAACTGCCGACCCCCAGCCTGGTACGGAAACAACGGTTTGTGGATTCGGAACCCCACCCCGGGACCGTAGTTTAAATTTCCCGAAATTTTGTTTGCAAATTTCGGGGCACATTTGGTCACCTCGGTACGCGGACCATTCCCCCATCCGCCGACCACCCTAACTTTAGGGCTCAGTTTCAAGCTGATGCTTAGGTTCAGGCTTAGCTGAGTGCAGGTTCAGAGTTAGGATCATCCTTTAGGGTAAAATTTAATATGGCAGTTTGCCTTGCCAGGTGGGATTGAGCCGGCAACCGGTTTCTTTAAGCTCTGATTTTATAAATTACTGTAATGCGGTAAATTCGTTCATATAATTATGTAATGACTTTGCGTGACGTATTTCCCAGCAAACTGCATGTCATAGAAATAAATTAAGCATCGGCTAAACGATTGTCAAAAATGCTTGACTTGGTGGTGAGTAAAAAAAGCTGCGTAACAGTAAAAGCGGAAGGTCAACATTGAGCATTACAGTGAACAAATAAACTTGCACAAAAAATTGAGTCCAACAAAGTATTTCTCAGACAGTGGCGTATCCAGGATTTTGGAAAGGGGGGTGTAAAATTTTGAAAGTGCCTGGTTGGACCGCTGCCCAACCAGGGTTAGAAAATTTAGCAAATTAGCCTTCAAAAACGATTTTAAAACGCATTCCGAGCTTAAAATTAACAGAAATTACAAGTTTTAGTAGTTTATAATGGCCTGGTTGGGCTAGGGCGAGAAAATTTTGAAAATTTGGCCTTCAAAAACGCATTTAGAAGGCATTCTGAGCACAAAATAGACAGTTTTAGTACATAATTCATTAGTTTCTTATATGTTTGACAGACTTTTTCTTCCTACCTCCACCGCAAAGGGGGGTGTACACACCCTACACCCCCCTGGATACGCCACTGTTCTCAGATAAAAATAATTTAAATATAATGAAAAATGCCATACGGCAGGTAGGAGAGCAAAAGACTGACTTCTTCACACTGTCGCTGAGCTCCACTGAAAGTACATCAAATCTGAATAAAAATTGTGCTAGAAATCTTTGCTAGCGAAGGGAGCTACTACTGTATATATGAATCTAAAACTCATCATAGTCAGGGTCGTGGCAATCTGTTGATCCAAAATCCCCTGACATGCCCCCGATTTTGCCTGCCCAACCAGATGCGAGGAAATTTTGAAAATTGCGTTTGAAAGGCAGTCTGAGCATACAACTAACAGTTTTAGTAGTTTGAAGAGGTTTGGTTGGGCCGCCCAACCAGAACTAAAATTTTCTAAAAAATCAACCTTCAGGCGGGAAAATTTTTGAAAAATTACCCTTCTAAAACGCACTGATATGGTCTGAATTACATGCGCTTTCATTGCTGCTTCTACAACCTACTGAATGCATGTTTTTATGTAGTGACGCTGACGCACCGCAATTTCCGCTGATAAGTCCCAAAATCCCATGACAAATTTTAAATCCCCTGACCGAATCCGAACCCTGATAGTATTGGGGGAATTGAAAATGCCGTTGTTGAACACAGTAACCGAGACTACATTGTATCTCTTTCGCTCGAAAGGAGCATCTCATTGGTTCCACAGTACAGTAGTATATTCGTACGCGCTACTGTTGCTAAGTAAACTATAATTATAATTTTAATTATACTTTTTAGAAATTTACTAATGCAAGTAAATTATAGTTTGAATTATATTAAAAGTGAATTTTTGCCTTAAGTAAATTATAAGTATAATTTCAATTAATTTTTTTAGAAATTTACTAATGCAAGTAAATTATAATTAAATTATATGTCAAATTAATTTACTTAGAAACAGTAGTACGCGCGCATGTACAATGTAGGTAGACCAATAATAACGAAGTATTTAAAAAGATTTATCGTACTTACAACACTACACAAGGAAATATATAATCATACCATACGACAATATCGAATCAAGTATAAAGTGCCCGAACAGAGTTGCGTCAGTACTCCAATCTACCAGAGAAAATTTGCGACCAGACGCACTAGCACAGATCATACACTAAAATAGAAGAAGTAAAGTGAAAATCGGTACCGGAAGATCAGAAGAGATCATACACTAAAATAGGAGAAATAAAGTGAAAATTGGCACCGGAAGAACAGCAGAGATCATACACTAAAATAGAAGAAATAAAGTGAAAATTGGTACCGGAAGAAACTTGAATTGCAGCTTGAAACTGAGGCCTAAAGTTAGGGTGCTCGGTGGATGGGGGGAATGGTCCGCGTACCGAGGTGTCCAAATGTGCCCCATAATTTTCCAAATAAAATTTGGTAAAATTTAAACTACGGCCTAGGTGGGGTTCCGAATCTTAAGAACCATTTTTCCGTACCAGGCTGGGGGTCCGAATTCGGTGGGGGTCCAGGGATCCGAATCCATATTACCTAAAATCGAAACTTTTGGAAACTCGGCGGTTGCGGGTTTCCAAAGTACGGAACAATGTATATTTTCGGTTCAGTTGTTGGAAATACACTATTACAACGCTGCTAAGACCCTCAGAATGCTGTTCACTGCTTCTAGTAACCCTACGCATTATTTATTGAATAAACGTTTACTTTAGTGATTCTGACCCTTCGTTTTAGTTATGCTCTATGCAAATTTTTGCTTGGATCGGCGCAAGTATTAATAGTTGTTAGTTTGGCGGTTCGCAAACGCAGCCTAACTCCAGCGAGCCTTGTTGTCAATTCCTCGTTCTGTGTTGCTTTGCCTTTCGCGCTCGTAATTTCTTGTACAATGCCGGTAAACTGGGATAACCCAGATATCAAGAATTTTTTACGTTCTTACATCAGAGGAGAGTTTGAGGAAATATCAGAGTGACGTAGCAAAGAAGATCGTTGAAGCCGCAGGCACAAAGCCGCCGTTTAGAGGCACCATAAGCAAACATTTGACCAAGCCCAGTCAGAAACGTTAGAGATTACGGCAGCATTCTGAATTGCCCCCTTCCGGTTTTGAAGAGTCGGATTAGCGTTTTTCTCAAATTCGTACTTTGCTAATAAGCTACTGAAGTTTATTGTTTGCAGTATCTCAACCAATATTAACAGCTTTGTAGTTGTTTTCTTTGTTTTTTTGACGTGATTGTTATACTTGCACGAAAAATCTATAATCGATATCGATTTCTACAGTGATCGTAGCCAATTGTAAATGTGACAGTTGAAATCGGCGTGCCAGGAAACCCTAGTGGGATGTCTCTCGTAATGACAACCCGCCGACCCACCACTTTTCATGTCAGATTGGAAGTGGTTTGACTTGAGCTAAATTAACAAAAAATCGCTAGATAATCGTGTTATTTGTCGTTTTCAGGATCCTCAAGCACTTCAATAAACGCAATCCTGGTGCGGCCGTATTGCAGAATAAAAATCTGTCTCCATTTATAGTACTCCGGGTACTATAAATAGGGGGGTACTATAAACAGCACTATACGGTAATGGTTGTAGCATTTTGGCAGCACGATTGCTGGTCTTTATCTACATGGTTGCTACATAACGCACTGTTGTGAACTGAATTGTGGGAAGAGAAAGGCTGTTTGTCGATTGTTGGGAGGAAAGCTATGCGCAGTAGAACTAAGCAATTTCAAACAGTTACTTGCGTGACGATGTAAAGCAACTCTTTAAGATACCGGTCTGAAACCATGTGGTATCATCATAGAGCCCGAACATTATGGTACCCTTACCCTAGGCACCGATACCATATATGAGCGACCTGACAGGCCGAATAATTTCGCTTAAACTTCTTGAATCTGGTACAATGTACCTAGTCATGACCGCTGGCATCGCTTCCCCAACACTTCCCGATTCTTAAAACGTGACCGATATGTGCATTGTACTGTAATCGGGCTTCCAATAAGGGGTAGTCGAATATCGGCCGCGTCATTGGCTCAGTGGGTAGCTTGCTGCCTCTGAGTCACGGCGGCCCCTGCATCCCTAGCGGTTGCAGTGGTTCATCCTCTCGGCGCGGCAAGTTTCTTGCTGCAAAGAGTTGGTCGTCGGCATAACGCTCCACCCAGGCCACCGAAAGCTGGTTACAGCGAGTAGGTAAAATGGGAACCAACTGGATCTGCCGTTGCACCGAAGCCGCTCCACAAAGCATGCCGCGTTGGGAAGAACATCTACGATGTCAGAAGCTGTCTCAGAAACCTTCAAAATTTTCGTGTCTGGACCAGCAGCGAGTATTGGTAGACCGGCATACAGTTAGCTGACAGCACAGCCACGAGAGCTGCGCAATTAGTATAGGGAAAGCTCCGCAGGGCAGTCATACAGCTCCCGGGGTTGCAATCTATCCAAATGTGGTAGACCGTCTGCAACACTAAAATTTGATTGTGGATGCTTAGAACGGTATTAGATAGACTGCTCTATCGCATGTGACTGAGCCAGACCACTTCACTTTGGAAGCTGGATACTGTATCATGGTAAAGTTATTCAGGATCGAGGTGTCAAAATCGATTCCAGCGGTAAGGAATACCACTACTAACTAAGAACAAAAAATTCAGCTAAATCGGTCAGTCTGTCCAAGACTGCGCTATGGTGGTTAGTTGAGGAGAGCAGTTTTTAACTTCGAAAGATCAATCAGACTTGGCAAGCAAGTTTCAGAAAGTAATCGACCAAACAGTGGCACGGCACTTTGGTTTAGTGGCAGATTGACCACAACCAGAACCAACCAGTGGAGTTGACTAGTTGACACATAACATAGGCTACCTATAAGAATAACTTCTTTCTTACACCTACTTTTCAAAATAGTTTTAAAATCAACAGCAAAACAAACAAAACGTTTTACGTGAAGTGAGTGTCATGAGTGTCTGGTGCAGTTACCGTACTTTAAAAATAATGTGGTACCGCTTTTTCCTGTATTGGGCACTGACCCCGTGCGCAGTAAACTAGTAGAAAAGAACAAGGATTACGAAACTACTGGATCGCTCGCTTTTAATAGAACATCACTACCGCGTACACGAGAGACCCAAGTAAAAAATGGCTAAACTGACGATATTTCTGCAGATTGTCACCATTTCAAGTTGTCTAACTAACTCTGCTAAAATGGCCACTCAGAATCTCGCAATATCAACTGCACCTCAGTGAGGAATCGGTGTGCATCGAAGATACGTACTGTGGCACTGACAACGCAGCGCCGATCTCAGCGTCAGCATCCAGTTTAGTTTAGTTCATTCAATAAGTTCGAACCAGGCCGGTCCGAACAGAACAATAAACGGCAGATCAAGGGGACGGCTGGGCCGTTCGACCGGCTAGTGCCCGACCCTATTGTCCCAGTTCCAGTTCTTTGTGCCCTTCGTCTCCACTTCCTCAGCCAAAAGGGTTTTGTCGTTTCGAGGCCCCTCTCTGCTGAATGGCGCATTCGAGCAGCTCGATATCGGACTGTCCCTCTCGAAAAATTTAAAGCGCTGTCCGATTACATCTGTACAATTTAATTTAATATGTTGTTTTGGAAATGAGCTGTTTTTGTCGACTCTGTGATAGCCTGTAATTTGTTCTGCTGCTGTGTGTCATGATATTTATCATGCTATAAGCTACATATGCTTGATCACATGGCAGATAATAAATCTGAACCTGAATCTATCTAGCTGTCATACTTCTTTTATATGCTTTTTGCAAGCATCTCTTATATCCAATTTCAATTCGTTGCGCCGAAGTATTATCTTGAGAAATAGCCGATTCGGTTGTGGCAAAAGGTGAAACTGGCTATTTTCCTTCAAATATCAACTACATACTTATTTTAGAACCTGTTCTTTATTTCTGATTATTGAAGCACTATCAATTTGCTACATTTTGGTACAACGTACGGGAGCAGCAGCAACGGCGGCGTACGGGAGCAGGACGTGCGCCCTAGGGGCCGTAGTCATGGGCTATGAGGTGCGCCCAACTCCTCATTGGCAGATAAGAAGGCCTCCTCAGACGACAACAGGTGGGTGAGAGGAGTGAGTCACCGCGTTCAGAAGTTCAACTGGCACACGCGCCACATGCCAGCCTACTTGCCATCGACTCCTCTTTGCGACTAACACTAGCCCACGTCTGCGGTCGCCTCGCTACACAGGCACACAACAGTCGGTGGCCTCACCACGCCACTCGACCGACTGTGCTGACGGGGTGGGCGATTTATGTATCGGACGTGTTGTTTTGCTGTAACTTTTGTCTTCGTCAATCAAATTCTCTGAAATTTTAACACAAAATGCACGCAGTCTCAGAATTTTCACCCTCAACATTTTGGCCAAGTCTGTCACTTCAACCACAAGTTATGCCCTTCCACATATTCACTTTGACGGCGGACACGTGGAAGTGCATAACTATATAGTGGTTGTAGTCAGACATGGGCCAGCATTTCGGCTGATGGGGGGTAGAATTTTCAATTCCTGAGGGGGGCTGATGGGGGGTAGGAGCGCCTGATGGGGGGCTGAGGGGGTGGTAAGCCAAAAAGTCCGATTTTTGGCGAAAATAAGGGTTTTTTGGCTAATTTTTCATTAAAATAAGTTAAAATTAGCTATTCTGAGCTCATTTACGCCTATTCCAGGCATATTTTTATCATAATTTTCTATACAAAATACTTCCCAAAAATTCCTGATGGGGGTAGCGGCCGGCTGATGGGGGGTAGATCAGAGCCTGATGGGGGGCCAACCCCCCTCAGCCCTCCTCCTTTGCCCATGTCTGGTTGTAGTGACAGATTTGGCCAAAACTTTGAGGGTAAAAATTCTGGGGATTTGTACATGTTGTGTTAAAATTTCAGCGAAATTGATCGACGAACACATAGCTTAGAGCAAGATCATTACTGATTATGGATATGAGGGACACCCTAAACCATCCCGAGAATCGGCCGATTCCGTTGTGAAAATCAGTGAAACTGACGATTTTCCTTCAGATTGCCCAAAGTCTTCGATGCACTCTGCCATGTATTTTTCAGGATGCTTTTTCAAGCCGTGTAATTTTCGGGACGGTATATTTTTGCTCCCTGTGATGTTTTACTTGCCTTCTTAAAATTTGTATCCTGTAAACTTTTTACTTATAAAATTTTTTCTGTCCTTTGAAATTTTGCTTTATGAAATTTTTTGTGGTGCTTTTTCTTTGCACCCTGGCTTTTTTCAAAAATCGTTTTTGTCCCAATTTTTGTACCATGTATTTTTCGGTTGTTTTTTTCGTTTACCCTAACAATTTTACCTGTTGGTAAGAATTTTAGGGGATGTTGAAATTTTAGGGCAGTAGGAAGAAAACCCCCCAGTCGGGGGCGGAGCTAGAGGGATTACTGTAGTCGATTTCAATTTTTGGCTGGTGTGAACGTGAAGTTGGTTTTGCCAAAATCGCATTGTTTTTATGGTGCGATGAAGCTGGTAGAATACTGAAAGTGCTCAGTCGTCCGAATTAGTGGAAGTTAGTCACCCAAATATTTGTTGTTGATCAGAAAATCTGGTTGTTTTGCGTCGTCGAAGCGTGTGAGCGATTATGGCGGAATAATAACAAGAATTTTGGAACGGATGGCCTACCTAGCTGATGATAGAACGGCTCCAGCAAGACGTTTTGACTGAAGTAAACTCACTCGCACCTGCCTTGGATGAGGAAGGCGGACAAAATCGTGTTTGGCGTGACAATTTTCAGGTTAGTTTAGTTAGCACCTTCATCTTTTTAATGTTTAAAATGACTTATACTATAAGCTTCAGTGTCTCGCTCGTCAGTTCGTGAGGAAGGGATGACATCGTTAACAGGAAGATCTTTATGTTAGGACTAGTGTGTGTGTTTGTTTATTAAGTAGCGACCGACCGTTAGTACCACGAATAGCGCTTATTTTGCCAACTGTAGACCTCAGTCCGCGGTATTTGCGCATATATATCCTGTAAGAATCGGCCGCATGGTGGAGATTTCTTTAGAACGTTCTTCCTAAGCCTAAGATTAAAAAGTCGGGTAGTCGGCCGGTAGGGCGAATTGGCCTCCTCTGTTTACCGCAACGCCCAAAGGGTTCATGCAGAACATTTTCGCGCTGATGTCCGCGGCCGGAGAACGAAGTGCTAAGTTTATTGAAAGAAGCATACATGTAACAGGGGGGTCTGCGGGGGTCTGCCCCCCACCCGACTTAGGCCAGACCCCCCCGGATGGGGACCCCCCCGAGACGATTTCACCGACCCCCCCTCCGATTTTTCTGGCAAGTAAATTTTCGAGCAAATTTTTGCAATTTTTTACAATTTCACACACAAAAATTGCCAAAATCGTCTGCAAAACAGCACTTTTTAGCTGTATTTCAGCCCAAATTAGCGATTTTTTCGATTTTTGAGCGATTTTTAGTGCCCACCCCCCTCCCCCAAAATTTTGGCTCAGATCCCCCCGGCCGGCGCCAGACCCCCCCAACCCCCCTCCCCCCATCGGCGGATGACCTGTTACATGTATGGAAAGAAGCCAGCCTGGATGGAGAACACAAACAACGACAATTCTTTGACTATACCGGCCATACATGTACCAGGTCATCCGCCGAAGGGGGAGGGGAGTTTGGCGCCGGCCGGGGGGGTCTGAGCCCAAATTTTTGGAGAGGGGTTGGGCACTAAAAAACGCTCAAAAATCGAAAAAATCGCAATTTTTGGCAGAAAAATCGCTAATTTGGGCTGAAATACAGCTAAAAAGTGCTGTTTTGCATGCGATTTTGGCAATTCTTGTGTCTGAAGTTGTAAAAAATCGCAAAAACGTGCTCAAAAAATTACTTGCCAGAAAAATCGGAGGGGGGTCGGAAAACGTCTCAAGGGGTCCCATTCGGGGGGTCTGGCCTAAATCGGGTGGGGGCAGACCCCTGTTACATGTATGATACCGGGGTGGGACGGCGGACCAAAAAGTAGTTCGTTTTGTTGCCGTAATGGGTTATTGGCTGTAGGATGTGCGTGCGACGATCGGTCCATACCGGTGAACTGAGTGATGGTTGTCTTACTGTAGGTGTATATTGTTTTTCTCGCTTTAACTTAGTGTACGCAGATGCAGTTTCTTTAGGCACCTCTGCAACGGCAGCGTCCTAAAGCGCGAAAGCAGTAGCAGAATGTCGACTGAACCGGACATGGCGGCTGCTTTAAAAGCTCGGCGATTGTGACAGAGAACTTGCCTTGGGACGGCTAATTCAGAGTTGAAGTTATTGCCGGCCCTAACTGCCATCTCCACAGACAATTGACACAGTTGTTTCCACTGTCTACGATGACAGAGAACAGATGCTGGCAGGCAGCGATGAGTAAAAATGTAAGGTACGACATTTTGATTTAGCCGTCTCAAACCCGCTACATTCTAAACAATTTTGTGTTAATCTGAGTGAATAAAATTAGGACTTGTTGTTCATCATTCCACTGTTAAGTTCAAGTTAAGTAAAAAGTTTTGAATTTGCTCTCAGAATAAAAAATGCAAGTTACTAGAGGTGTTCACGAGCCTAAAAATATCGGCTCGGCTCAATTTAAGTCAGCTCACTCCATACATGTAACAGGTCATCCGCCGGAGGGGGGAGGAGGAGGGTTGGACTCTAAAAAACGCTCAAAAATCAAAAAATCGCAATTTTTCGGCTAAAAATCGCTAATTTGGGCTGAAATACAGCTAAAAAGTGCTTTTTACAGGCGATTTTAGCAATTTTTGTGTAAATCGCAAAAATTATTTGCCAGAAAAATTGGAGGGGGGTCGGAAAAATCGTCTCGGGGGGTCTGGCCTAAGTCGGGTGGGGATCAGGCCCCCTGTTACATGTATGGCTCACTCGTTCAGCCCGTTTATGCGTACCTGCAGCAAGCTCGCTCGAAACTCGGTACTCCTGCCATATAATATCGATCCCTGACTGCAATTATGAAACGCTACCCATGAGTTGACTGAAAACGTGATCAATTATATTTATTCCCGTTTAGTCTCCGGATTGGTTGGTTGCCGAACTGAACTGAAGATGAAGATGAAGCGCTTCCAGCCCGACGAGTTAAGTTTAACTGAAAAAAGCCTTCGCTCAGACGATACTCTCACGGTTCTCTCGTGGAAGTCTCTGCGAAACTGCACTTGAGATCTTGATTACGCAATTGTTACCAGTGGTTAGAAGATTTGTCTCTGTGTGCGTGCACCATACTTTTTCTTTGGTAAAATAAGTACATAAGGTGTAAGGCCATACGTACAACACCAGAAGTAAATCATTGTCGAAGTTTTTGTTCTGGCAGCGTATCGTTTGTCTGTCGACAAATGATGCCAAGTTTTTGGGTTCAGTAGTTTCCTGAATAAATGTTTGCATACGTATGTGGTTGCTATTGTAGCTTTAAGCTGTATTGTCACCAGCTTTTGCTGGCCTGGGTGGGGCTTTGTGCCGACGACCAACTCTTTGCGGCAAGAAACTTGCCCCGCCGAGTGGATGAGCGCATGCGCACATAAACAACTACAACTATGCCGGCGCTATAGCAGAACACTGAAACAGTACATTTGTTTTAGTCAGTCAGATAAGATTGCCCTACATGGCATAAGACAGATAGTAAAGTGGGCAATAAGACATCACACAACTGCCGACTGATTAATGTGACCGATCGAAAGACAAGTGTGGCAGGAATGAACAGGTACGAGCGACACGTCTTTGTGCTTCTTTCGGTGTCTTCGACGCAACAACACGAACGTCAACAGCGACAACTTGACCATCACCACCAACAGCATCACAGAGGCAAAGACGAACAGCCAGAACGATATCCCAAAACAGACGTTGTCCACCCGCTGTCTGTCTACGTACGTACACACGCACTTACGTGAACTCGTGCACTTCAGTAGAATTGTTAGTAGAGAACACAGTCAAGTGACACTG